>JANAVB010009999.1:20036518-20156518 GCA_029216955.1 Iris pallida | reverse complement strand
TTTCATAACTTTGTTGCATTGCCAACTCTTCTGAATTAGCCATTCGACCATTAATTTGAGCACTTTGTGTTTCGTTAAATTTTTTGACTGATCTAATGTGCCTATGCTTCAGTCCATTGTGAGGCGATGATTTGGTTTTGCGAACTCCGTTTCTAACAAGGCAAAATATCGACCTCTTATATTTCAGCGTAAAAAGCATAGCCTGCACACAAAACCAACTGAAATCAATATTCGTTCGAATCAGACTTGTGCTTTGCATCGATTCGAATCTTCGGACCAACTCAATGCGATCGGGCCAACTTAACACTTGCATTGATCTTATTCAATATATTCCTCAGATTTACGAAACTCTTTGCATCTATTCGCATTAATACATATTTCGGGTCAACGCAACTCTTCGACTCAACGACTCCGCATAATGCACTGTGTAGAGCGAGACATTACAGTCCGTATACATGATTCCTTATAACCTTCCATATAGTTATACATGAAATCACAATTTCAGATGAGGTGTTTGTTAATTCCTGGACCAAAAGCACCAAGTCAAGACATTGATGTATACTTGGAACCTCTTGTAGATGAGTTGAAGAAAATTTAGGCGGAAGGAGTGCCAGCGTGTGATATGGACAAGGAGGAACTCTTCACTTTAAGAGCAATGTTATTGTGGGGAATCCACGATTTTCCAGCATTTGGTAACTTATCTGGTTGTGTGACACATGGTTACAAAGCATGTCCTATTTGTGCTATTGAGATCGAGTCTGAGCGCATCGGTAGTAATAATGTTTTCACAAAGTATGGAAGATTTTTGAAGGTGGTCCCCCATATAGGGCAGTAAAACATAGATGGTATAAGGATGTAGATCACAAGAAACCACCAACATAATTGACAAGATCATCCCTTTTAGAATGGCTTAATTGTATCAAATATGTACTGGGTAAACTAGTGAAAGCTACTGGTAAAAAGCGAATGGCAGTTGAGGTGGATGGTAGTGAAGATTGCATTACAGATAAGGATGGTAACGAAGGAAGACGGCATGGTATAAAAAGTTAATTCTTTTTTATTTAGAGTACTGGAGTAGTCATAAAGTATGTCATAATATTGATTTGATGCATACTGAGAAGAATGTGACTGAGCATCATATTAATTTAATGTTTGACAAGGGAAAACAATCTTCTAAGTTTGCACTGGATAAGGCTCAGAAGATGAAATTTTGTCAAGTTTCAAAATACGTAAAGCTTCTATCATGCCTTGCAACTCATTTGGGCAACCTTATAAGTATCCAACCACCAAGTTTGCATATTAAAAAGTCATATGACTATCATGTCACTATCCAATATTTGCTTCCCATTAAGATTCAACATACATATCCAAAGTTTCGTGAGTTGAACAAGCCATTTTGTAAGTAAGCTTGTACTTCAACATACTTTGCTCGAAGGTCTTATTTCGAGAGCATATCCAAGCTGCCAAAGATATGACTGCTGAGGTATTATGTGTGTTGGCACAACATTTTCCATCGCACTTCTTCCATATAAGTATCCACCTAACGGTGCATCTAGCTGATTCAATTGCACTATTAGGAGATATGCATTAGTGTACTGTTAGCTGATACAATTTTACTCTTATGAGATGCATCACTATAATCTTAGCTGATACAATTATAATTGTTCATTCTTGATATTTTGTGCAGTTGTATTACGAAATGACTTCCAACCTAGTGCTAGTACATCTGTAGGTACAAAAGACACCCAAGAAACAGATGTTCCACCCCAACCAAATGGCAAAAAATACTCAATAGTTATTGATTTAGAGGGTGCTAAGGGTAGAGACGCAGCAAAATGGAGTTCTCGCTGTAATACCCTAATTTGTGCTCAAATTCCAATTGGTTATGAAGAGTGGAGGAAAGTAGATGACTTGTACAGGAAAAATATATGGAATGAGATCATGGTATTTTACACATTCAACTTGTATGTATACATTTGAACTTGTTTTTATGTAATTAACTCAGATTTTGTATTTGCATTTGTTGTGACATTGTGACAGAAATAGTTTCAGATGAATGTGGACCCCAAGATTTCTTGAGCTATACTGGGAAAGAATTTTTTGCAATATTTTAGAACCGTAAAGTCCACATTGCGTACAAAATATCTTAAAATTAATGGACAACCTATACCCAAACGTGTTGCCTTTGATAACCGTCCCAGAGATATTTATCTTATCTGGTGGGAGAAGTTTGGAGTCATTGAGTATATATACTGATAAAAAGAAGGAGCAATGCAAGAAAAAATGGTAAAAATAAGGACAAAAATCCTATCACTCGCACTTTGGACGGAAACCTTATAGTAGAGTATACAAAGAAATGGTGTGTACCTTATTTTTCACAAATAATAACTAAGTATTAAGTACATTATATTTCATTAGTCATGATTGTGCATGTAGGCAAAGGAAAATCCAGTAGAAAAGCTTTCACGTGTAGAGCCTTGGAAAAGGGAACACATTAAAAGAACAACTGGGGAGGTGCTTCCATGTGCAGCAGAAAAATATGTAAGTACTTTAAAATTCTAAGTCATATTTTGACTTGCTTTGGTCATATATATGTCGATGATAGAAAAAAAAAATCGACATGTATTAACTAGATAGGAAAGCATGAAGCACATTTTCTAATATGATGCACTTCTTCCATGCTACTTTTTCCTAGTTGCTTAATTCTATTTTGCATCAGTGTTATTGTACACTCATGTATAGGGGGACTTAGGGAGTGATACAAGACAAAAGAATGGATCTCTGAACCATGATACATTTATTTATATAGTATGCAAAAAGGAAATCCTAAATAAAGTAATATTATACAGTAGGAAGTCTAATAGATTTAGCAGTCTACTGAAGACAAAGACTTGAAATTCATAAAAATGTATACATATAACTTGTGTTCCAGTAGGACTCTATTTATCCAGGGAGGTATCATAAAGATAAAGGCCATTTGTCCAATACATGGTTTAGCAGCCTGATCTTCAAACTACTTAAACATTTAATAGTCATGTTTATAGATGATAATTTAAAATCCAAATGTACAATTTCCAACATCTCTCCAGGAAGAGAGAGATGGATGTGTCAATCACATAATAGTAAGAAACTGGTAATAGTTGTCCTTCAGTAAACTTTTGAAGTTGCTTTATGATTTGCAAATCTCAAATATACTGTTGCTTTTTAAATGTGATGTTACTTCAAACTACTTTGTAAACTTTTGAACTTGCTTTATGAAACTGGTAAGAGTTTTTGTATGTGAGTGACATGAAATTATGAATATGAAGTGAATGATTGGCACTAGCAATTGTTGTGTGGTTGGTTGCTGGTGAGTTTTTGGTGGGTTTTTTTGATGCTTGGTTCTCTGCAACGGGCTGGTGAGGGTGTAGGTGAGCTAGGGAAGTCTTTGGATTAATTATTGAGAACATACACTGATATGATAAAACATGGATATAATTTGTTAGGAACTATAATTGAGGCTTAGTTACTTAATATGTTAATCATATTGGATTGGAAAATATATATAAATGTGCAATGACAGTAGAAGTTTATGGAACCTGATTTGTTTTGACTAAAAAGAATGTTTTAGCTTAGTAGGATTAATTAACTTATTAACTGCAGAAGTACTTTGTTGTGTATATAATATGTTGAGATTGTTCAAGTCTGAATAATTTGACATAGATGAAAGTATTCATCTTGAAGTTCCTGTCACACAGAAAACTTCATATATATATATATATATATATATATATATATATATATATATATATATATATATTGCTTTGTAATGGAGTTAATATACTAGATGTTGAAGTTCGTATTGCAGCACCAAAACTTTCTGTATAATAGTAAAAAACTACTACTAAACTTTTGAAGTTGCTTTATGATTTGGAAACAACTATTTTCTTATTGGCATATATAACATCTTTTTTAATATATTGTTTAGCTTATAATACATAATTTGGAGTAAATGTTACTTTGTAATCATGAAAGTCTTAATAGTAGCGATGGTATCACAGGCTCTAATTGAAGCAGCAGAAGAGAGGCAAAAATTACAAGCAAGTCTTAATAGTAGCGATGGTATCACAAGCTTAGAAGATTTTGAAAGTGATCCTACTGCTGAAGTTTATGAATCTGGAAAAAAGAAGAGTTATTATCGTGCAATCAGCTATACCTCCTCTGTAAAGCAAATTAAAATGACACAAGTTACTAAAATAATAGCCAGACAAAGAGACATCGAAGACCATCGTTTGTGGAAAATGGAATTACAAAACTAAGTGACTGAAACTATTACTTCTGCCTTTATGAATATGCAACAAAATATGCTACAAAATATGAATATGCAATAAAATCAATTCAGAGTCAATGTAACACCAAGGACTGAAGTTGCCTCCAACACAAAGTAGACTCCAGTTGGTCCTAATACCCATGATGACAACGTTGCTAGCCCTGCCATCCTGACCAACAATGTTGGATTATCTTCCAAAGGAAAGAAATATGTGATGTTACTTTCACGAGATTTGAAGGAGGTGGCGAAGGAATATCTCACAACACACACCATGTGCCATCATATGGAGGTGTTACAAGACGGGGAGAATATTGTTTGGGTGACGAAGGTAATATATCCGAAAGAACCGATTTTGATGGTCCACAAAATAGCAATTACATACTTTGTGATATAGCCAATAGAGGCTTTGTTATTTTGGCCCAAGTATTGCATACGAAATATATAGCTTTTTTACTTTTGACCAGACTCTATCAAACTTTATGTTATTTAGATTCGTTTAATGTTTAAGTACTTTTATCAAGTTATATGTTGAGCTTAAATTTCCTTTCATAATTATTGTGGTTAATTGAAATGACTCTTATATGATGAATATATATATTATGTTTGATAATCTAGAGTGAACTACATGTTTATGGCAATATGAACAAATTCTCATTGCAGCAATTTTATACTACTAGAAAATTTAATTTTCTTACAATTTTTCACTGTTACCCAATTTATTTTCCCAACCGTTGGTACAGCGAATTGGTAATGGTTTTCTACTGTTAGGAAAGTAAACTTTCCAACGTTGTGTTACCGTCAGGAATATTATTTTTTTAATGGTTTTTTACTGTTAAAACCTTTATTTTTCCAACGGTTTTCTACCGTTAGGAAAATTATTTACCAATGGTTTTTTACCATTAGGACCTCTGTTTTCCTAACGTTGTTTTACCATTAGAAAAATTGTTTACCAAACAGTTTATTACCCTTAGAAATTTCCCATATTGTACTCCCTACGGTAAAAAAATCGTTAGGAATCATTTTTCTAACACTTATAGTCGTTAGAAAATCACTATTTTGGTGTAATACAATTTGAAACTCATAAATCACAATGATTCACGTTACCATTCTTTCATCTAATGTTCCATTGACACCATGTGTGAAGCCCACAATTTGTATATGATAATTGTATTTGTGTTATTAATTAATTGAGTTTGCCTTGGGCCTCTTTTATTAATTTTGGTTAGTTCTCTCTTTGGAGCCCAAACCAAGCCCAAACCCATTTAACTTACCCATTCTTTCCGATCCTCCCTCTTAGATCCGTACCAGCGCCCCACGTACCCCTTCCCTCTTCTTCATTGCGTATCTCTCTCAGAAGCATAAACCCAACTCTCACAGGAAAGGAAACTCCCACTTCCCCACCTTCACAAAATCCCTTCCATTTTCTAATCTACTCTACCAAATCCAAATCCGAAGGCACCACCGAACTCCCCTGGCCGCCATCTCCGAATCCAGACCCCTCTTCCGAACCTTCCGAGCCCGTCCATGCATCACTCCCGCAACAACGTCGGCCGCCACCCGCCCGTGCCACGCCATGCCGCCACGCCGGCCACCCGACATCGCGACCCCGCCCGCGTCAGCCCCTGCGTGCCCGTGCGTGTACGTGTCCGTGTCTGGCTTCCTTTGGGCGTCCCGACGCTTCATTCCGAGTCCGAGGCCTCCCTTCGGTGCTCTTTCCTATAAAGTATTGGTAAATTCCTGTTCCGAATACCTTCTGTCATTTTTACAGAACCCATTTTATGTCCTGGCCAATTCGAATAGTTTAGTTCTGTAGTAATACTGTTGGTTCATTGTGTAGGAATGTGTTAGTGTAATGGTTATTATAGAAATTATTGATTAAGCAGTAAATATTGTGAGATTATTATTTGTGTTTGTATTAGAGTTGTTGTAATAATAGTATAAATGGTTTAATCATCAACTAGGTTAACTAAATAATATTAATAATTTTAATTGTTACGAGAAAACGAATATATATTTTCCTAAATAGTTGTATGTCTAAAATGCTTCATATATAATAAGTATTTGTTTATGGAAAATTGTTTTAATAAATTAATTGTCGGATTATTAAGAATTATGGGAAACGGATTTGTTAGAAAAAAAAATGGTATATTACTAGTAATTAGTTTCACCAAAATATTATTAATATCATTTGATTGTCACTAGAAAACTTATATATATATATATATATATATATATATATATATATATATATATATATATATATATATATATATATTACTAGTAGTTAGTTTCCAAACACGTTTTATACCAAAAACTTTCAATAATTAGATTGCTAAAATAATTGATTTCGTTAAATAAAATAGTTTTTAGCATTAATAAACGAAAATGTTTTGCTATTAATTTAAATTGTTAGTTTGGTAAAAATCGTATTTTATAAAGTTTTATTTTTTTGGCAATTAAAAGCTATTTTCCTTTTATTACGAAAAACAGTTAAAAATATATTTTCTAAGGGAAATTGTTTTATTAATATTGTTCGATAAATATTTCTAATTAGTAAAAATATTAGTTTGGAAAATCTAATTCCTTAAAATTATTTATCTCTAAAAATATGATTTAAAATTATTTTCTTAATATTTATTATTACGGCAAAACATATATTTTATTCAAAAACGACTATTTTATCAATTATTATTTTGTAATAAAATCTATTCTTAAAAATATAATTACTTTCCACAAATAGGTTATTCCAACCTACCAGACATAGTATTTGGTGTCGTTCCGTAGATTTAAAACATAGTTTCTAGTTACTAAAATTTGGTACTACGATCTTGTAGGTTCTGATCCCTAAGAGCTTAGTGGTTACCTACTTGTTGTTGCCTATGCCGAGGAAACATCTGAGGCAAGTTCATATCTCTTTCATGTCTGTATTTTTATTTTAATAATTAAATGTATGCATTAGTAGTTTCGTGTACTGTAGTGACAATGATTCACAATGGATCCCTCTCGGACTCCACATCGATTGACGGATTGATTGATTGACTCATTGACTTATTGACTCGGAGATTGCTTGGGGGAGTAGTATAACGTCTGTGACCAAAGCCAAACTTCTCGATTGTCTCTCTCGCGCTAACACCTACTGCACAGGGGGTTGAGCCGTACCGTATGCTATTCATTTTGGCCAAAATATTAGTATACATATTACCTCTATCCCAGTCGGTCACAGGTCTTGTTATATACTCAAAATACTAGCATAGAATTGCATCATATTTGATATTAGAGACCATACTGATTGTTATCTTTTACTATTATTTTCAAAAACTTATATTGTTTCTTAAACTGTCTCGTATTTTCATTTATTATTATTTTAGAAATGCTAGATGTGGGAGAAAATAGGTTTCTTGTTCATTCCTGACTGGAGACCCAATATTTTTAGGTGATTGCGATGAGGAGGAGCTAGCTTACAGTTCTTACTACGGGCCTGACTTGGGTCCAACAGATTTAGCTGAACCAGAACCAGGAACCCCAGAACCCTAGATGTTGGCATTGTTCTTTCCCTTTTCTTTGCTTTATCAGAACAATTATAATAAAAGAATTGTGATGTTGTTATCTTGTTATTTCCATTTCAGACCAGTTTTATTTTAATAAAGATATTTTATTTTGTTAGATATTTGCCTGTTGTGTTTCACTGCTTGATACAACTTACTGCTGCCGTCTCACAACGGTGTAGGCTGGACATGATCCGACTGGACCCATTATATTTGGAATCGGGTCGTGACATATTTTTAGTGGTGGCCCATGCAGGTCCAATTCTGTAAATTGGTCTCGTCAACTTAGTCTAGACCAGCATGCAGTTCTGCAGTTTGACCTATATCTAGATATGACTCAAGGAAAACAGACTCTAGAAACAAAATTAGAATACTTAGATTATTTTCACCATGTCACAACATAGGATCGAATTTATCTTATTTATATAAAATCTATTTTTGCTTGCTTATAGTTTCATAGGCTACCTTACTTATGTTGTACCCAAACCTTACCCAGATTAGGCCGATTGTATGATGGTATATTTTACTCCCTATATTATTTTCTAGATTTTATATATCTTTTAGTGTCTCATGACTTTCGGGGATTATATTCCTCCATATCTTTATCAGATTCTACCATCACTTAGGATTTATACTATTTCGCTATTTATGGATTAATATTATATTTTTCAATCCCCTTATTCAGCAAACCTATTTCCAATTTCTTTATTAGTTTAATCAAATCTTACTTCTCTATCTTTATTTAGAATATAGATCCATTCACTATTTAGAATTTCAAATTCTCCTTTAGCAAACCTAATAAACTCTTATCTACCTAAAGTATTTCTACGACTAGTGTATCCAACCATTTGTCTTGACCTTATTCCCTATTGACTTTCTCAGAACTAATCCCGAACCAAATTCTTCTGGAACCATAAAGCCCCAAGTTTAATTGCTACCAAAAGAATTGGTTCAACTTAGCTAGTTCACGAATCTTCCAAAGGAATTATTTTCTAGAAATAATTCCAATATTGATTGATATTTCCTAAGTTATTCGAAGGACCGAGAATATTTTTATTTATTGACTTTCTCCACTCAACTTGAAATCGTACTCGCTTTAGGCAACTTTTCGATCAATTCAAGGCCTAGAAAGTTCTAAACTCAATGCTTCAGTATCATGAAGCAGGAACGGTCAGAGAATTGATTTCATTCTATTGTTGAATTTTTTTTAGTCATTGGAAAACATTTGAATTATTGAGCTATCCCTTTAAAATTCTCATGGACAAAGTTGAGAAAGTATTCAGTGACCTAATATGGCTTCGCACATATGCGTTGCAGTCATTTATCTGAATTATGAAAATTGTGAGTTTATTGCAGCCAGATATGCACTAGCGAGGCATAGGCTCTAAGTTGAAGTGATTTCAGGTGTTCATAGGTTTTCGGATATTATTGAGGCTATGTCCTAAATGCATCATGTTTGTCTCCTATATTGTTCAGCCAGAAATGGACAAAGTTGATCGACTACTCGATAATCGATTATTATTCAAGTTATGGAGCCAACAAAATTTTGCAGTCAGGTGCACTCTGGCGAGGCATAAATTTGAGGCAAAGTGACTTCGGATATATTTGGTTTCTGAATATTATTAAGACTATATCCATACCATGGTTTGTCACTTTAGTACCATCAAATTATTCTGACTTTTGCACGATTAGAGGATTTACATTTTTAGAGGTTGACTCCATTTTCAGAAATCTCTTATCACAGCCAGAAAGAATGGATTTCCTAAGGAATTCTACTTGATTTTCCTATAACTTGTTATGACGATGTCAATCACTATTGGCTCAATCTCTTTCAAGGTCCAATTTTAGTGTATTGTATATGTTTTGTGGATAGTTATATATTTTAGCTATATATATATAGTTAGTTGACAGTTATATGCAGAAAAAATCTAGATAGTTACCTAACAACCTTATTATATTATTCCGGTAAGAGCACCCTTAGAGGATCGATATTTTTGTTAATAAGATTAGATCGCTAAGGGTTGAATGACAAGGCACATTGTAAGCAAGTTAGTCTAGAGAGAATTATAAATTGTGGTTTATTTAGGATAGAATCATTACTAGTGCTTGGGCATTGGATTTGAACAAATGGATATAATTAACGATTTTAAATTTTATGATTAAAGGAAGAGTTATGGAAGATAGAGAAAAACATAGGTAGAGTTAGCAAGAAAAGTCTAGGATTTGGTAAGGTTTTCCCAAAGAGGAAGTGAATTTGGATAATATATATAAATATGAGAATATGATGATCAAGTAAATGAACACTTGACGAGGATCAACTTTTATGATCAGATGAGTACTGTACTCAGAAGGGACGGCTATAACCATGGAAGGAATATCATGAGCAATGAAATGATAGTGAATAAGCAGTGAGAAATTGAGATAAGACCATTGGCATGTAACTTTGGAAAGGGACAATTGGGTTTAAAAATTTTACCAAACATTGGAGACTCATATTAGTTATGGTAAGAATGATTGAGATTTTTTGATATTTTGCTAATGTGTTTGGATGAGAACGATTGTTAGGTGCATGGATAAAGATTAAAATTTCATTAGTGATTATAATTTGGTCAGTTGATTTCAAGAATTAAAAATTCTCGAATATAGATCATGGATCGACTTTCTAAGGATTTACTCTGACAAGTGAGGATTGTGACTTTGATGTAGTCAGTTTTGGAAGAATTACTGACAATAGAAAATTGATGTCTGTAAAATGATTTTATCGAGAGAAATTCTTGAATTTTGAAATACATTTGGCATACGAGTTACATACAACGACGGATGAAAATTTGATTTAGATGGTTTATGATTCCAAATAGAATTAGTTTTAATACCTTGGCAGCTGCCTTAGTTTTTTGTAGATACTGGGAGTTCAGCTAGTTTAGCGAGTTAGAGATAGGTTTTTGTATTGGTATTAATAATATGGTTATCTTGTAAGTCGGTTTTTCTGTATATTCTTTCTGGTGACCGTCCTATCATAGCTATATTATTATAATCACCTTACCAACCTACTATCATATAACTTGATGATTTTCCCTGAGTCACAAACCCTTATACCCCGTTCCAATTTGATTTGAAATTTTTAGTCACTCATCTCAGAAGATTCTAATACTTTCTACCTTTTCAATAAACTGTTGATGTTCGTTTCTTTCTTGCCTTTTCGGTTTCATGAGACCTCATTTGATTTTTCTCTATTTTATGATCATTTGATCATATTTTAATCGTACCTAGATTTTACTCTTGCCTAAAATGTTTTTGATCACAACAATATTCCAACTCTATCTCATATTATATCTAGATAATTCTGATCGTGCATATATTTTATCATTGCACCTATTGATCATGCCTAGAATTCGATCGTGCCTGATAATTTAAATCTGGAATGATTTATAGCAGGGATTTATAGAGTACATGAGTTATGGTATGAAGATGAGATAAATATGAACACTTGTGACTTGAGATTTGAATCAAGGAAGGGATAATTAAAGATATGAATACGTTGCAAATTAACATTGTAGATTAGAGGTTGCTAAATGATAAGCAAGGAGATGCACTTTTGGAAGATGCACGATGAATCAAAATAAATGACGACCGAACCAAGAAATTTTGGACTTAGGTGTAACTAATTAAGGATGGCAATCGTATGAACTGAAGAGTGCAAAAGATTTTAAATCATAAACCAGGGATAGAAGGATTGTAAATAATACAAGGTTGGGAGATGTAATAAGATATATTTTTGATAGAGAAAAGTTTAGTCAAAACATTACTAAAATCTACTCAATTGGCGACGTAAATTTAGCTACGTTGGCGAAACATCGCTAAATTTTGGACATTAGCAACGTATAATTGAAACGTCGCTAACAGTCGCTACTAGCAACGAAAATAGCGACGTGACAATGACGTATATTAGTTACATGAGCTAGTCGTAGCGAAACGTCGCTATGACGTCGCTAATAGCGACTAATTTAGCGACGTTAGCATGAACGTCGCTAAATTCTAAAAAAATTAAATCCTCCTCCCCGATTCATTTCTTCCATCCATTTTACTCTCTCACTCTCTCCCACCAGCACTCTCACTCTCAATTTCTTCGGCGCTCTCACTCTCTCCGGCGACTCTCACTCTCTCTGGCGACTCTCCTCCAGTACGTAACTCTCTCTCTCTTTCTCTCTCTCTCTATTTTGGTTGTTGGTGGTTCGGGTGTGCTGGTGGCCCGAGGGGAGGGGCAAAGGGTACGGGTGGTTGGCGGTAAGGAATTGTTGGGGTGGATGGGGGGTGGGACAGGGGGGTGAGGGCGGCTGGGGGTGAGGAGGGGGGCTGGGGGAGGCGAGTGTAAGGGTTTGGGTTAGGGGTAGGTGTGGGGGGGGAAGGGGCGGAGGGGGTGAGGGCGGCTGGGGGTGAGGGCGGGGAAGGGGGTGGTTGGGCGGAGGGGAGAGTTATGGTAAGGGTTAGGGTTAAGGTTAGGGGTGGTTGGTGGGGGAGGGGAGTAGGGGGTAGAGGGGATGGGGAGGGGAGGGGGACTGGTGGGGGAGGGGTTAGGGATAGGGTTCAGGTTAGGGTTAGGGGTGGTGTAGGGGAGGAGGGGTACGGGGGGGCTGCGTCAGGGGCACCAATAGTACCGAAATATCTGATAATTAGTAATAATCATTTGTTTTCCGACACCGAAAAATCTGATACTCCGATTCGAAACCACGTACCGATAGTGCCAATATTTATAACACGTAGTTTTGTTGGTTGGTTAATACCGTCGTCTATTTTCCTTGATCCCGATACTCATAGGAATGGTCCCGAGTCACGATCGTACGTCGGGTTAGGACCTTCTTGGTGCTCGTGGGGTTGGAGGGTCTGCTGCTCGGGGTGGGGCCCCTAGGGGACTCGCAGTATATATGTATGTATGTATGTAGTTTATTCATTTTAGTTTTGAAGTTTATTCATATTTGCAGATATCTAGAAATAGTTATATCCATGTATCTGCTAGACCGTTCGTGGATGTACAACCGTATTCGAGATGACAGGTACGGTATGCGAGATGAATACATCGCCGGAGTAGAACAATTCCTCCAATTCGCGAAGGCGTTTCCTCAATCCATGGACGGCATGGACATTAAGTGCCCGTGTGCAAAATATCAGAACATGAAGTTTCAACCAGAATTGGATGTAACATATCACTTATACACAAAGGGTTTTCTTCCGAATTACTACCAATGGATCACACACGCAGAGCTTGTACCTTTAGCATTCCAAGCGGAGCCTTATGTGTAGCCTTATGTGGAGCCTTATGTTGAGCCTTATGTGCAGGCTTATATAAATGTCCACAACCGAACTAGGGTCGACAACGAGTATGTGAACTTGGTCTTCGATGCTGTGGGGCCTAGTTTCGATCCATACAATTATGACACGGCTGATGAGGCACCGAATACCGATGTCGTGAAGTTCATGGAGTTGCTGGAGAATACAAGAACTCCTTTGTACCCTGGCTGTGAGGACCATTCATCGTTAGAGGTGATCACTCGGCTCTTGAGCATAAAGTCTGACTTTAACATGTCGTAAAAATGCTACAATAAAGTGCTCGAGTTGATTACCGATATCTTGCCGGAGGGTGCCAAGTTACCGAAATACTTCTACTGCTCTAATAGGATGGTGAGATCCCTCTGGATGGGATACGACAAGATCGATTGCTATCAGAATGGATGCATGCTTTACTACAAAGATCACAAGGATGCAAAAGTGTGCGGATTCTGTGGTGCTAGTCGCTCCAAGCCAACTGCTGCAGGCAAGTCTAGAAGACCGACTGCTTCAATGCACTACTTGTCGTTGACGCCGCGGTTGTAGAGGTTGTTCATGTTGAAAGAGACTATCAAAAATATGAGTTGGCACAAGCGACAACAGATCGAAAGAGTGTTAGATCACCCATCTGATGGAGAAGCGTGGAAGCACTTTGATCGAGCATATCCTAATTTTGCTTCTGATGCGCGTAATGTAAGGTTGGGGCTCCGTTCTGATGGTTTCACCCCATTTGGTCTTTTAGGCTCCCAGTATTCATGTTGGACGGTAATCCTCACTCCGTACAACCTACCGCCTTGGATGTGCATGAAGACACCTTACATGTTCTTAACTATTATCATCCCCGGTCCGAACAACCCGAAGAGGAACATTGACGTATACTTACAGCCGTTGATAGATGAGCTGAATGAGCTATAGGAAACAGGAGCGTACACGTATGATGCTTCAAAAAAACAAAATTTTCAGATGCGGGCATCACTAATGTAGACAATCAACGACTTTTCGACTTATGGAATATTATCTGGATGGAGCACTCATGGTCGGCTTTCATGTCCGTATTGCATGGACCACACTAAGGCTTTTCTTTTGAGACACAAAGAAAAGCCATGCTTCTTTGATTGTCACCCGGCAGTTCTTGCCGAAAGACCATCCGTACCGTAGGAACATAACTGCTTTCAGTACCGGAGCTATGGAGAAGGGCGATCCACCGCCATTATGGTCCGGAGATGACACATGGGAGCTAATAAAAGAAATCCAAGTGCTATTGAAGATCCTATAATGAGCAGCCGTTGCGAGGGATTTGGCGAAGATCATAACTGGACCAAAAGGAGTATATTTTGGGATCTGCCATATTAGAGCACAAATCTGATTAGACATAACCTTGACGTCATGCATATCGAGAATAACGTGTTTGATAAAATAATTAATACTATAATGGACGTCAAGGAAAAGACAAAAGACAATCAGAAGGTTAGATTGGACTTAGCCGAAATATGCAGACGTCCTACATTGTACATGATAAACAACAGAAAGGAAAAGCTTTTGCGGCCTAAGGCAATCTACTCGCTGGACAAGAAGGACAATGTGAGACTTTGTAGATGGATCCAGGAATACGTCTCCAATCTAAGAAGATGTGTCGACATAAAGGAGTGTAAACTAACCGGAATGAAGAGCCACGATTGTCACGTATTCATGGAGAGATTAATTCCTGTTGCATTTCAGGAATTATTACCGTCGGTAGTCTGGGATCCATTAATAGAGCATAGCATATTCTTCAGAGATCTTTGTTCTACAAGTTGCTCGTCGATCGTTTAGAGAAGCAAGAGAAGGACATTGTGGTAACACTTTACAAACTTGAGAGAGTTTTTCCTCCTGCATTCTTTGACTCAATGGAGCATTTGCCAATTCATCTTATCTATGAGGCTCTTGTTACTGGACTTGTCGGTTATCGTTGGATGTACCCGTTCGAGCGACAGTTGAACCACCTCAAGAGGAAGGTGAAAAATAAGGCACGAGTTGAGGGTTCTATTTTTGAAGCATATGTCCTTGAGAAGATTTCAAACTTCTGTTCCATGTATATTCAGCCTCATATTGCTACAAACAGAACAAGAGCTCCCAGAAATGACGACGGCTATGAAGTTGGTATTGAAGCAAAGCTGAAAGTATTTACTGCCTACGGAAAACCATCTGGTAAAATGAAAAAAAGATATCTAAATGATGACGAGGTTAGCGCTGTAATGTTATATGTATTGCTCAACTGCGACGAAGAAGAAGTGGACAAGCTAGAGGGGTAAGTAAAATTATTTTGTGTGCTTCGTTGCTTCTCAATATAACTAATATACCTATGCTTCGTTGCTTTTTAGCATGTTTAAGGATGAGGTAACGTCCAACAATCCGTACGCAACCGAGGTGGAAGTAGAACATCAAATGAGACTTCATTTTCCTTTTTTGTTGAGAGCATAAGTACGGATATCTTCACAATTTACTTTTTCGGTACGTATATACTTGCACAGAATAATTAAGCTAGCATCATTTTTTTGGTATTTAGGTTGATCGTCTGGAGGCAATCCTTGAGAATGAGTATATTAAAACTCTAGCCAAGGGACCAATTTATCAAGTGAAGACCAGGCCAAGTTACTGTGTAAATGGCTTCAGGTTCAAGTCAATAAATGCTCGAATAAGAGACAACTTCTTGGATTTGGATTCTACGAAGAATAGTTGTTTGTGCATAAAATATTCAAACTACAAAGATGTCGACCCAGGAAATGACTTCTTCGGCATCTTACAGGAGATTGTGGAACTGACATACAATTATGCTATAGAACCTTGTAAGATCGTCTTATTTAGATGTGACTGGTTCGATCTGATCCAAGGTCGAGGTTGGAGAGTTGACATACATGGTCTTGTTAACATAAATTATCACCGTCGATATCAAACTTATGAGCCGTTTGTTCTAGCAAGCCAGGCTCAGCTAGTTTACTTTACCAGCTATCCAAAACGAGGAGCCGGAAGATCAGATTGATGGGCAGTCTGTATGACTAAAGCTCGAAATACCTTCGATGTCGACGAGATAGCTTATCAGGAAGACGAACTACCTCTTATTACAAATATTGTCGATGTGGACCCAACGGAAGTTCCTCGTGACATGTTTCATCAATTGGAAGAGGTAGAAGTATTAGAAGAGGAAGAGGAAGTTGATAGAAGTGAAGAGGAAGAGGAAGAGGACTCGGAATAAGATGAATATTCAGAAGAGGATTGAATATCTTTAATATTCACATGTAATATAGTTTAGTTTTTGCTATTTTTCAGATGTAGTATGGTTTACTTTTATTTTTTTAGATGTAGTATGGTTTACTTGTGTATTTTTCAGATATGGATCGACGTGGATCCTTTGGTTCCGGTGCTGGTGGGAGTCGACGAGGCCGAGAGTCTCCATCTACCACTCCTCCTACCGACTCGTCATCCTCCCACACTCCAGTATACACTAGCGGTCTAGTCGCCGGCAGTGTCTCCATACCCGGCTCTAGCAGTTCCAGGCTAGGGCCTTCTTCTTCTACGCAGCCAGTACCGTCGAGTATTCCAGAGGCCGACCCCACTACTGAGGAGCAGGCTGTGGTCGAGGCCCACATCGAGGGCGAGGGCGATGGCGAGGCCCACGCCGAGTCCGAGGGCGAGGTCGAGGTCGAGGGGCAGCCTGCGGGCAGGGTCAGGGGTAGGGACAGGGGGACAGGTGCAGGCTGCAGCTCCCATTTGAGACAGAACCTCCGTGTCGCCCGGAGGGGATCTGAGTTTGGAGATTTGGGCCTGTACTTGGACCAGACGGTAAGTAAAAATATTGTTGCATTTAATTTGTTTAAATTTATTATAAACTTGTTTAATAAATTTTAATTTCTATTTTACAGGTTTTATCCCTCCTTTGTACACCGGTCGCTGCAGACATTCCTGCGACAGAACTACGGGGCGCCCTGGATCAACTGGAGGGATGTCCCGGCCGACAAGAAGGCCTTCTGGTTTGAGCACTTTTTGGTACGTAAAAGTTTATTTCCTTTTAACGTTTAGTATGTTATGTTATAACTTACGTACTTCTATAATTTTTTCAGCGGACTTACTTCTTTCCTCCCCACCGCGCCGTTGCTGTCGAGTCTATATTTTTCAACGTTGCCAGCAAGCTCATTAGGGACGCGATCCTCGACCAAAAGATCGCGAGCATCGGGGAGAGCCTATTCAGGGCTGGATCTCTGTCGCCGACTGGGCGGCAATAAAGAGGTTCGAGAAGGAAACCTACAAGGAGATTCCCGCAAAGTCTAAAAGAGCACGACAGGCGGGGTCGCAGTAGTATGGTGGGTCACGGTCCATCATGGATTTCTTTACTCATATGGTACATATCTCGTCGTATACCCATAATTAATATTTTATAGTAATATATTTCTTTCAACTTAACTGACAAATCATATAATAATTTCGTAACATGTTGAATCGAAAGAAGATCCGAACATGGTGACCTTATTCCTCGCCACGCACACGACGGGGAAGAAGTTCGTAGACGACAAGGCCCAGGACACCTACGTAAGTTTTACTTAATGCTAGTTCATTTTTACTTAATGCTAGTTCATTAATATTAATTTTTAGCAACCACGTGAGAATTCATATAGATGTTGTTTCTAGGTCGAGTTTTTGAGGCTTAGGGAGGCCGGGCCGACACCGTCAGAAGAAGCTGGTGCTAGCACTTCCCAGCAGCCCCCGGCCGCCGCAGCTCAGTCAGATGACGAGCTGTGGATGAAGGCCGTTGGTGGCATGCATAGGGGTACGTACTATGGTACGGGCTCCTATGGTACCTTTATTGCGTCACAGGCCTCTACGACCGCCACTAGTGCCCGGCCCCGCACAGACTGAGGAGTCGCTCCGCCAACAGCAGAGTGTTGATCCGCAGATTGCAGCTCTGCGTGACGAGATACTACAGAGGATGGTGGCGCTGCATACAGATAGGTCTGCGCTCATCTCACACTTTGAGAGGCTGGAGGAGACTACTGAGGCACTGCGACAGATGACCTGTGCTACGCAGGAGGCTACGCAGCGGTTGGTCGAACAGATGCAGGAGTTCCAGGAGATGGCTACGGAGCGACCGTCTGCAGGTATGCTGGGAGCATCGTCTACATCCGGCGGTGCACGGAGGGACATGCTCGTCCACCTATTTTCACTAGAGGAGTATCAGATGATCCTGGCGTTGCGACGACAGTCATCTGGTGGCGCTCCTCCTCCAGCTCCGGCTACGGCACCGTGTCCAGCTTCATCTCCAGGCGATCAGTACTTTCATTTTCGTATTTTCGGACTGTACTATTTTTTTACTTTGTACGTATTTGGGGATACTCACTTTGCTCGTTGAGGATATTGACTTTGTACGTATTTGAGGATATTGTCTTTGTTTGTCGAGGATATTATATATTGACTTTGTTCGTTGAGGATATTATTTTTTCTTTATATTTTTTTTATATTCTGGAATGTATTGTGCGTGCCGGTATTGAGTGTTCCACCGAGGGGGTCGGCGAACCCAGGGATTGGATTCTATATTTTGTATTTTGGATTCTGTATTTTGGCTCAAGCTCCAGCTCCATTTGCATTCTTATTTTTTTTTTAACTTAGCGATGTTTTTAGCGACGTTAATAAGCGTCGCTAAATTTTAGCGACGTTAATTAATGTCGCTAAAAGCATCGCTAAATTGCTGACGTGGCAACACGTGGCACCAAATCTGGTGTCAGCACATCGTCTCCAAAACGTCACAAAAGTGTCGCTAAAAGGCGACCACACAATAATGTCGCCAATTGTGTCGCTAATTAGCGTCCACGTGAGAACGTCGCAAATAATGTCGCTAATTAGCGACGTTATCAACGTCGCTAACTGACGTCGCCATAGCGACGTTTTGCGACGTTTTCCTCGATTAGCGACATGCTTTTTTCCTGTCGTTTCCAAGACGTCGCTGAAAATGTCGCTAATTTAGGTTAGCGACGTTTAGGCCGAGATTAGAGACGTTTTGGAACATCGCTAATCTGACAAATTTTTGTAGTGAAATGATATAGTAAAATCAAGATAAAAGATTCGAGCCTAAACAGGATAATTAAATTTTATTGAGAATTCGGGATTAAATATGTAAATACGGATTTAGAATCAAGATATATACATGTTGGTGAAAATAGATGTCTAAATAAATTACAGAGTGATCACATTTGAGTAAGGAATGATAAAAGTTTTACTAATCATGACAAATTGGAGTATAGAAGCATGATGTTGGATTTTAAGTGTGGTATTGGATTACTGAGGTTTGATACTAGAGTATTACAATAAGATGGAGTGTACCAAATTATAATATTTTGGTCTAGAATGAATAACAGGTATAAGAACGTAATTGGAACACATGAAGTGGAATGTTTTAGAATTAAAATTTGGATATATATTAACAAGCTGAAGGAAGTACATAATATATTACAGAAAATATTATTTTTGTTTAGTAAAAAAAATGGAAAGACAAATTTTCTAAGATGATGACGGTAATTGACAATTCAGGGATGAAAACAGAAATCCATAATTGTGGATAGTGACTGTGTTTCTAGGGAGGGAATAATGTTATTTGAGAATAGTGTATAATATTAATGAAGATATTGCATTAGATGGTTTTGTTATAGGACAGTTAGCTAGTTAGGCATAAGGCTGTTCAGGAAGAATACCAAAATAGTTTGAGGCATGATTGCAGGATTGTATCCCGGCCCTTATCTTTGAAATTTTGAGGACAAACTTTTCCAAGGAAGGAAGGTTGTGAAGCCCACAATTTGTATATGATAATTGTATTTGTGTTATTAATTAATTGAGTTTGTCTTGGGCCTCTTTTATTAATTTTTGGTTAGTTCTCTTTTTGGAGCCCAAACCCATTTAACTTACCCATTCACCCCAGTCCTCCCTCTCAGATCCGTACCCAGGGCCCCACGTACCCCTTCCCTCTTATCCATTACGTATCTCTCTCAGAAGCATAAACCCATCTCTCACAGAAAAGGAAACTCCCATTTCACCACCTTCACAAAAACCCTTCCATCTCCCAATCTACTCTACTAAATCCAAATTCGAAGGCAGCAATGAACTACCCTCGCTGCCCTCTCCAAATCTAAACCCCTCTCCCCAACCTTCCGAGCCAATCCCCGCGTCGCTCCTATGACAGCGCCGGTCGCCACAACCCGCGTCGTGCCGGCCCCCGATAGCACGGCCCCGCCCGCGTCATCCTCCTCGTGCCCGTACGTGCATGTTTTCGTGTCCGACTTCCTTTGGGTGTCCCGACGCTTTGTTCCGAGTCCGAGGCCTCCCCTCTGTGCTCCTTCGTGCAAACTATTGGTAAATTCCTGTTCCGAATACCTTCTATCATTTTCACAGAACCCATTTTATGTCCTGACCAATTGGAATAGTTTAGTTCTGTAGTAATACTGTTGGTTCATTGTGTAGGAATGTGTTAGTATAATGGTTATCATAGAATTATAGATTAAGCAGTAAATATTGTGAGATTATTATTTGTGTTTGTATTAGAGTTGCTGTAATAATAGTATAAATGGTTTAATCATCAACTAGGTTAACTAAAAATATTAGTAATTTTAATTGTTACGAGGAAACGTATATATATTTTCCTAAATAGTTGTATTTCTAAAATGCTTCATAATAGAATAAGTATTTGTTTATAGCAAAATGTTTTAATAAATTAATTGTCGGGTTCTTAAGAATTATGGAAAATGAATTTGTTAGAAAAAAAGGTCTATTACTATTAATTAGTTTCACAAAAATATTACTAATATTATTTGATTCTCACTAGAAAACATATATATATATTTTTTTTATATATATGTTTTCACTAGAAAACATATATATATATATATATATATATATATAATATATAGATATATATATATATATATATATATATATATATATATATATATATATATATATATTTATAAAAAAAAAATATATATATATATATATATATATATATATATATAATATATATATATATATATATAATATAATATAATATAATATTATATATATATATATATATATATATATATATATATATATATATATATATATATATATATATATATATATATATGTTTTCTAAACACATTTTATACCAAAAACTTTCAATAATTAGAATAGATAATAAAAAGATATTATTTCTATAGATAATTTTTACTTGCTAAAATAATTGATTTCGGTAAATAAAATGGTTTTTAGAATTAATAACCGAAAATGTTTTGCTACTAATCTAAATCGTTAGTTTGGTAAAAATCGTATTTTATAAAGTATTATTTTTGGCAATTAAAAGCTATTTTCCTTTTATTACAAAAAATGGTTAAAATGTATTTTCTAAGGGAAATTGTTTATTAATATTGTTTGGTAAATATTTTCTAATTAGTAAAAATATTAGTTTGGAAAATCTAATTCCTTAAAATTATTAGAAAAACGACTATTTTGTCAATTATTATTTTGTAATAAAATCTATTCTTAAAAATATAATTATTTTTCACAAATAGGTTATTCCAACCTACCAGACTTAGTATTTGGTGTCGTTCCTTAGAGTTAAAACATAGTTTCTAGTTACTAAATTCTGATACTACGATCTTGTAGGTTCTGATCCCTAAGACCTTAGCGGTTACCTACTTGTTGCTGCCCACGTCGAGGAAACATCTGAAGCCAGTTCATATATCTTACATGTCTGTATTTTTATTTTAATAATAAATGTATGCATTAGTAGTTTCATGTACTGTAGTGACACTTATTCATAGTGGATCCCTCTCGGACTCCACATCGATTGACGGATTGATTGATTGACTCATTGACTCGGGGATTGCTTGGGGGAGTAGTATCACTACTAAAATATGATCTATTAGCGACGTAATTTAGCGACGACATTTTATAGAATATAGTGCCGTCGCTAACTATGGAATATAGCGACTCCTTTATATAAACATCGCAAAACGTCGCTGACTTGCGACGTTCAGCGACAGGAGTTAAATTACGTCGCTGAATAGCGATGTTCAGCGACATATTATTAAAATATGTCGCCATCTATTAAAATTTTGCGACGGTTAGCGACGGCCTCTCTTGACGTCGTTAACATTTTACTTAGTGCACAGCGTTTCATTTTTTTTCCCTCACTCGAAAATTCCAATTTTCACTCGAGCTCCCCTTCCCTCCCCCCCCCCCCCCGGCGACCCCATCCCCCTCCGGCGACCCCTACCCCCCCTCCCGTCGAGCACCTCTTCCTCGAGCTCAGGTAAACCCTAACCTAATTAACTCCTCTCCCTCCTCCTCCTCCTCCTCCTCCTCCTCCTCCTCCTCCTCCACCCCGTACACACCCACTATCTGTGCAGTTGTTTGGACACTGACACGACCCTTGGACACATTTGTATGCACACAAACACATACGACCCCTCTTGACATGTTTTGGGATTTATTTAGGTTGTGGAGTTGGCAGTTGAAATACAATCTCAGGTTTTCCTGAGATTGAGTTTGGAATTTCTGAGATACAAGGTTGGGTTTAGTTTGTTGACTGTGAGTTGAGTGGGGGTTTGAGTTAAATTGAATGTTTAGAAGTTGTTGGTTGTATACTTAGTTTCCTGAGATATATGTATGTGAAATAGAAATGTGTTGGCTTGGTATATTTAGTTCATATATGTAGAGTAGTGATATATAGCGGAGATTATATATGCATGAGATTCATGTGGGGTAAGGTTATGATATATAGGGGCTTGCTATATTTGGATTTGAGAGGATATATATATATATATATATATATATATATATATATATATATATATATATATATATATATATATATATATATAAATATATATTTATATATATATAAAAATATATATATATATTTATTATATATATAAAAAATATATATTTATATATAAAATATATATATATATATATATATATATATATTTTATATATATATATATATATATATATATATATATATATATATATATATAATATATATTATATATATATATATATATAATATATAATATATATATATATATAAATTATATATATATATATAAATATATATATTTATATATATATATATATATATATATATATAATATATATATATATATCTATTATATATATATATATGTATGTATATATGTATATATAAAAAAAAATGTATATATATATGTATATATATATACATGTATATATATATATATATACATATATATACATATATATACATATATACATATATATATAAAAAAAAAATATATACATATATATATATATATATATATATATATATATATATATATATATATATATATATATATATATATATATATATATATTATATATATATATTTTTTTTATTTATATATATATATGTTATTGTATATATATGGTATACTATGTGCTTGACCTAGTGTACCTTAGCCTATACCCTGATATATCTATAGGATTACCTAGAAATGAACCCAATAGGCTAATTGAACTTGTGGACTAGAGTTTGACCAAAACCCTAGCTAGTAAGTCTACTACTGATATCGTCGATACCAATACTCATAGGAATAGTCCGATACCAATTCCCATACCTATATGTTGTTGCTCAAGCAGTTTGTAGCTACAATGCGTAAGTGCAACATGAAAATCTCATCTGTTAAATATGTTACCTAAGAGCATCATTAGTAAGGGCAATTCATTACTACAGTGTATAGAGTATCCTAGAAGTGTAGGTATGATTGGTATATCGTATTACATAGAGTGTATAGAGTATCCTTTCGGTCTATAAGAGTTACTTCACTCATTTTGTCAAGACAAGTAAACTTTTTAAATATTGACGGTATATATACCGTCAACATTTGGTTTTGCCTTGTAGCTACAGGCAATTGCATGAATTTTGCCTTATAACTTGTCCTTTGGCCTGTGCTTGAGCAGTATGGACTTCCAGGTTAGGGTGTTAGTTCATGATTAACATTGTTTAGATATTAGTTTAAGTTAAAGGGTTAGTTTAGATTAGGATATTAGTTTATGTTAGAAGGAATATGAGAGTTAGTAGATGTTAAAGTAGGATATTAATTTATTAGTTAGGATAGATAGTTTGAGTTAGGATACTGCTCAAGCACAGGCCAAAGGGTCGATATTGGATATTAATATAAAAAGTTTTACCTTTCTTGACAAACTGGATGAAGTAACTCTTGTAGACCCAAAGGGTCGATATTGGACAGTTGGGATGAGTATCAGAATCGGTATCGAATTAGTATCGACCGTATCGGATTAGTATCGGTCTATCGGATACGACACTTTGACACAAGACAGTTGTTTTAGTCCCAACACAGTTGTTTTTGTTTCTTCCTTCAAATTCTTTGTTTGTAATATGTGGAATGAATGAACAATTTATGTTGCGCACCCCATATCTAAACTGTCTTAACATTCATTCACTGACTGCAATGTGCATGTATCTATCTTACAGAATTATTCATAATTGGATATGGATATGAACTACTACTTACGGAATTGTTCGTGGATGTACAACTGTCATCCTGATGACATATGCGGTGTGCGAGATGAATTCATAGAGGGTGTACAGCAGTTCCTGCAGTTTGCCAAGGCATTCCTTCAGTACATAGACGGTACCAAAATTAAGTGTCCGTGTGTAAGATGTCACAACTTGAAATATCATCCAGAAGTGGAAGTCACGTATCATTTATACTCGAATGGTTTCACGTCGAATTACTATCAGTGGAAGCGCACAGAGAACTTGTGTCTTTAGCATCGGAGTATGAGTCTTATGTGGATGTCCACAACAATGTTGCTTACGAAGATGGGTTGGTGAACATGATTTTTGATACGGCGGGGCCTAGTTTCGATCCGGACGATCATGATGCACCTGAGGAGGCACCGAACGCCGATGCTGCACAGTTCATGGAGTTGCTGGAGAATGCAAGGACTCCATTATATCCAGGTTGTGAGGATCATTCACTGTTGGAGGTGGTTACAAGATTGTTGAGCATCAAGTCCAATTTTAACATGTCGCAAGATTGCTACAACCGTCTTATGGAGTTGCTTATAGAAATATTGCCTTAGGGTGCTAAGTTGCCTAAAGACTTCTACCGGTCTAAGAGGATGGTGAGATCGCTCTGGATGGGATACGAGAAAATCGATTCTTGTCGCAATGGGTGCATGCTGTACTACAACGACGACAAGGACGTAGATGTGTACAGATTTTGTGGTGCTGATTGCTATAAGACAACTAGTACAGGAAGGTCTACCGGTGCAAGAAGATCGACCGATTCAATGTACTACTTGCCTTTAACGCCGCGGTTGCAAAGATTATTTATGGTGAAAGTGACGGCCGAAAATATGAGTTGGCACATGCGAGAACAGATTGAAGGAGTGTTGGATCACCCATCCGATGGAGAAGCGTGGAAGCACTTTGATCGAGTGTATCCTAATTTTGCTTCAGATCCGCGTAATATCAGGTTGGGACTATCTTCTGATGGTTTTACTCCTTTTGGTCTTTCGGGATCCCAGTATTCGTACTGGCCTGTGATTGTCACTCCGTATAACCAACCGCCTTGGATGTGCATGAAGACTCAGTACATATTTCTAACCGTTATAATTCTTGGTCCGAACAATCCCAAGAGGAACATTGATGTATACTTACATCCTTTGATAGATGAATTGAATTAGTTATGGGAAGTAGGCGCTAACACGTATGATGTTTCCAGGAAGCAGAATTTTCAGATGAAGGCAACCCTTATGTGGACCATCAACGACTTTTCGGCCTATAGAATGTTATCTGGATGGAGCACTCATGGCCATCTCTCATGTCCGTATTGCATGGACCGTAGTAAGGCTTTCCGCTTGAAACACGAAGAAAAACCGTGCTTCTTTGATTGTCATCGGCAATTTCTGCCAAAAGATCATCCGTTTAGAAGGAACAGGAATGCATTCCGTATCGGCATTGTAGAGAAGGGTGATCCACCGCTAAGGTGGTGCAGAGCCACGATATGGGAGAAGGTTAGAGATTTTCCAAGTGTTATCGAAGATCCTACAACTGGGTACAAGTGCGATGGATTTGGTAGAGATCATAACTGGACAAAGAGGAGCATATTCAGGGATCTTCCAAACTGGAGTACCAATCTGATTAGACATAATCTTGATATCATGCATATTGAGAAGAATGTGTTTGATAACATAATTAATACTGTGATGGACGCAAAGGAAAAAATGAAAGACAATCCCAAGGCCAGGTTGGACTTAGAAGAAATATGCAAACGTCCTGCGTTGTATTTGATAGAGCAGAATGGAAAACAGTTCCTGCCGAAGTCAATTTTCTCGCTGGACAAGAAGGATAAAGTGAGACTTTGTCGGTGGATCCAGGACCTAAAATTTTTAGACGAATATGTGTCAAATCTGAGAAGATGTGTCGATCCGAAGGAAAACAAATTGACGGGTATGAAAAGCCACGACTGTCACGTATTCATGGAGAGGTTAATTCCGATTGCATTTCGGGAATTCTTACCGCAGGCAGTTTGGGATCCATTGACGGAGCTTAGCATATTCTTCAGGGATCTTTGTTCTAAGAAATTGCTCATTGATCGTCTAGAAAAGCAAGAGAATGACATTGCGGTAACACTATGCAAGCTAGAGAGGGTATTTCCTCCTGGATTCTTTGACTCTATTGAGTATTTACCGATTCATCTATCCTATGAGGCACGTGTTGGTGGACCCGTCGAATATCGATGGATGTACCCATTCGAGCGACATTTGAATCACCTAAAAAGAAAGGTGAAAAATAAGGCACGGGTCGAGGGTTCTATTTGTGAAGCCTATGTTCTCGAAGAGATTACAAACTTTTGTTCGATGGATTTCAAGCTTCATGTTACAACTAATAGAACGAGAGCTTCCAGAAACGACGACGAAGATCATGAAAGTAATGATACAATATTGAAGGTATTCAATGCTCCAGGAAAGCCATCGGAATATCTGAACGATGATGAGCTAAGGGCTGCTCAGGTGTAAGTATTACTCAACTGCGACGAGGAGGAAGTAGAGAAACAGGAGGGGTAAGTAATTAATACGTCTATATTATTTTAATAGTGTTGATTATTATAATATTACATTAATTGAACGATGTTATTTTTAGCATATTTAATGATGATGTGAGGTCAGGTAGGCCACACATAACAGAAGAAGAACTAGAACAAGAAATGAGGCATTATTTTCCATCATGGTTGAGTGCATATGTAAGACTTGAGAACTCTGTAATTACCTTTCTGTATATGCACTTGATTGAGAATGAGCTTAATTTCTTCTTTCGTGGTGTTTAGGTCGATCATCCATACACAAGACTTGAGAATGAGTCTATTAGAACGCTAGCCAAGGGACCAATTTATGTTACAAAAATATGGCCAAGCTACTGTGTTAATGGGTTTAGGTTCAAGTCAACAACTTGCCCGATCAGAGACAACTTTGTGGATCTCGACTCCACCAAAAACAACTGTTTGTGTATCAGATCTTCGAACTACAAATGTTGATACGGGCAACAATTTCTATGGCGTGCTACGGGAGATCGTGGAGCTGACATATAGTTATGGAATAGAGCCTGCTAAGATTGTGTTATTCAGGTATGATTGGTTCGATCCGATTGAAGGTCAAGGTTGGAAAGTAGACAAGCACGGTCTTGTTGATATAAACTATCAGCGTCGATATCAAGCCTATGAACCATTTGTCCTATCAAGTCAGGCTCAGCTCGTGTACTTCACAAGTTATCCTAAACGGGGAACAACAAAGTCGGACTGGTGGGCAGTATGCAAGACCAAAGCTAGAGGTTGACGATATAGCTTATCAAGAGGATGAACTACCTCTTGTAACAAATATTATAGAAGTGGACACGACGGAAGTTCCTCATTACACATCGAATTGTGTAGAAGAAGTAGAATTATTTGAAGAGGAAGATGTAGATGAAAGTGAAGATGTAGAGGAGGAAGAAGAAGAAGAAGATGAGCTAAACGAACTAGATGAATTTTTAGAAGAGGATTAAATCTGTACATTTGTTTCATCATCATATTTGATACTTTAGTGACACTTTTATCATATAAATATGTGACACTTTTATCTGTGACTATGATATTTTTCAAAAATCTGTGATGTCTATCATATAAATATGTATTTTTATTTTATTGTCATACGTTATTATCAGGTATGACTATACCATATGGACGACGCGGAGGATTTTATATTAGGCAGTCCCGTTAGCCTCGGACAGGGGATGGAGATTCCATACCCTCATCCTCATCTCCGAGTACGCCATTGTACCGTTCTGTTCCAGGTCCATTACCGGGACAGGGCAGTTCCAGCAGGTTGGCGACTCCTCCTTCGCCGTCCAGTATTCCTGATCCCGCATCCAGCATTCCTGATCCCGCGTCCAGCATTCCAGATCCCGCGTCCAGCATTCCTCCTGCCGACGGCTCAATGGGGGAGCCGACACCGAGCATATGGAGGACGGCGATCAGACTGATCCTACCCAGGTAGGAGGTGAGAGCGACCCTACATGCGCTCTCCCGGGCGAGACGCGTAAGGAGATTTGGACGGACGGGCCTACGAAGTAAGTTAATTAGTTAATATAGATTTCTCAAATGATTATATGTACATATATATTCATGAAAGTTATTATTGTATAGATATCGGCCTCCTGCAGTACAAAGACAGCTGGGGTTATTTCTGAGGAAGAACTATGGTGGGCCTTAGATTAACTACTCAGATGCTCCCGCAGATAGGAAGGCCTTTTGGTTGGCCCACTTCAAGGTAAAAAAAAATTTATTTTTAAATTTTAATAATCATTTGTGTATATTATATAACTTTTCTATTTTACTTCTTGTAGAGGACCTATTTCTATCCACCACACCGGGCAGCGAAGATCGAGGCCCAATTTTCTGCCGTCGCAGGCAAGCTCATCCTTGATGTGATCGACGACCAGAAGTCTCGTGATCGCTCCGGAAAGCCGATCCATGGTTGGATCACGCCAGAGCAGTAGACTGCGATGAAGGCTAGATTCATCGAGGCTAGGTACCAGGAGCGGTCTGACAAGGCCAAGGTGGCACGGTCGAGCGCCAGTAAATGGTATGGTAGCTCCATTCTGATGAGGGGCTGGTACTTCCTCCCAGTCGCCTACAGCTCCATCGCCGGATGACCGCCGTTGGCGGTCTTCAGAAGGGTACGTACTACGGTACGGGATCCTACAGCACGTATTTGGCTTCGGAGTCATCCCGGGCCCCTCTGTCAGTGTGCAGTCTCCAGCTTCGCAGGCGTCATCACGAGCTCAGAATATTCGTCGTCAGATCGACGAGCTGTGTTGCGAGTTGCAGCAGCAGATTTTTGATGCGGTCGAGCGACGATCCGACACTCCGATGATGACCGAACAATTTGATACGGTCGAGACAGGAGCTGATATGTCTGTAGCAGGCTACAGCAGCCAGCTTGCACACGCTCATCGAGTCTACGCAGCGCACAGAGCGTAGACAGTTCGAGCTTGAGGGATCGCAGAGGACCATGTCTGCCTCACTCACTCAGGTATCGACTTTGATTGAGGAGAGTACTCAGAGGATGGTGAGTACCCTGGCTGCGCATGGTGAGCGAGTGCGAGAGCTGGAGCAGATATGTCCTCTCGGTCCATCGACGACGCCGACTCCAGATATTGTACTGCCTCCTACTGCCCCTACGGTGCAGCTCACCCAGGAGCAGTATGAGTACATTCTATCCCAGATGGGCGGCAGGGGTCCTCAGTGATCCAGTATATTTTTTATCATCTTTGTATGTATTGGCCCTATGTGCCCATTGACCGTTCTGTACACTGATTTTTATTATTTTTTGACTTTGTTGGACATGTATGTTTGTTGGACATGTATGTTTGTGATATTTAATTTGTTGGTATTTTTATTGAGTACATGTATGATATTTAGTTGTAGACTGTTATGATGGAAGACTATTATTCATCTATTAGTTGTAGACTGTTATGATGGAAGACTTAATTATGATGATATCTGTGACGGGGATGACAAATATACCTACGCTGGGTTATAAGCGATGATCTGATATACAAAAAAGGTGCTGCCCAAATTTTAAAAAAATATAATATGTATTTTTGTGATGATGTGTGTCTGTGTTTACAGTGTATGTGAAATATAGTGTTCGGAACCATCGATAGTTTCGATTACTGTTGTATATTTTATCTTGGATAGAAAGAGCAACTGTTCAGGGTGTACTTCTGAGGACTTTATTTTCACATCCTTCACTCTCTCGGGACGTCATACAGGATCCCGAAAAGGTGAAGGACGTGAAGAGGAAGCTCTAAGAAGTGCACCCTGAACTGTTGCTCTTTCTATCCAAGACAAAACATAGCATAGTAAGCGAAACTGTCGATGGTTCGAACACTGCACTTCACACACTATAAACACAGACACACAGCATAACAAAAATACACATTATATTATTTTAATTTTTTTCAGTAGTCTGCGACGGATAGCGACGTATAGCGACGGATAGCGACGGAAAGTGAACGTCGCTATACGTCGCTAATTAGCGGTGTTACGTCGTTGTATGTTGCCACCTTACTGACGTAGCAGTCGTGCCACGTCATCACCCCAATAGAACTAAACGTCGCTAAGAAGTCGTACTACATCGCTAAGTTTACGATGCAACGTTTTCGTTGCGCTACGTCGTAACTTTACAACGACCTAGCGACACGGCTGGGACATCGTAAACAGCGACGTAGGGCGACGAATTTGCCATCTGCGACTAGATCAAAAGCGACCTTCACTTTACGTCACTAAAGCCGTCGCTAATTACGATGAGCGACGTAATTGTCATTATTAGCGACGTATCATGACGTTGCTAATTTGCCTTATTTTAGTAGTGTATAACGTCTATGACCAAAGCCAAACTTCTCGATTGTCTCTCTCGTGCTAACCCCTACCGCATAGGGGGTTGAGCCGTACCGTATGCTATTCGTTTTGGCCAAAACGTTAGTATACATATTACCTCTATCCCAACCGGTCACAGGCCCTATTATATACTCAAAACACTAGCATAGAATTACACCATATTTGATATCAGAGACCACACTGATTGTTGTCTTTTACTATTATTTGCAAAAACTTATATTGTTTCTTAAAATGTCTCGTATTTTTATTTATTATTATATTAGAAATGCTAGATGTGGGGGAAAATATGTTTCTTGTTCACTTCTGACTGGAAACCTAATATTTTAGGTGATTGTAACGAGGAGGAGCTAGCTTATAGTTCTTACTACGGGCCTAACTTGGGTCCTGCAGATTTAGCTGAACCAGAACCAGGAACCCCAGAACCCTAGATGTTGGCATTGTTCTTTCCCTTTTCTTTGCTTTATCAGAACAATTGTAATAAATGAATTATGATGTTGTTATCTTGTTATTTCCATTTCAGACCAGTTTCTGTTTATAAAAAAATATTTTTATTTTCGTAGATATTTGCCTGTTGTGTTTTACTGCTTGATACAGCTTACTGTTGCCATCTCACAACGGTGCAGGCTGGGCATGATCCTACTAGACCCATTATATTTGGGATCGGGTCGTGAAACCATGCCCCAACACATTCATTCGATAAAAAATATTCCGAACGACGACCCATTCATTCCGAACACATCGAGGCACCATGCTGCATCCGATAGATACATGGGCACATACCCTTTCCAATAGTTTCTTGGTAATTGCACTACAACTGCTCGCTTCACGTATGAAGCCATGTTTCCAACGTTCTAAAACTTAGTGTTCATTGTTCTCCGATTCATGTACTCGATGCATGCCTCGATATGGTTGTTCGATGTTCTACGACTCATGCACTTGATGCACGTCTTGATTCAGTATTCAATGTTCGATGACTCGTGTACTGATGAACTCGTCGATATAGTCCTCCGACTCATGCACTGAGGCACACCTCGATAAAGCTATTCAATGTTCTACGACGTGCATTTGTCCTTGTTTTGCTAAGTTTTTCAATATTTTACGATCAATGTTCTATATTTAGTGTTCATCGCCCTTCGACTCACACACTGTGGGATACCTCAATAGACTTATTCGATGTTCTATCTTAGTGTTCAACATACACTCGACTTCTAGGTGTTCGACCCATGCACATGGAAATCCATGAAGTACTAAGCATACAAGGGTACATTTTACTAACGTATGACAGAGTAGAAAAGAAGGGTCTGTGTCTGTCCACCTTTACTATCTTGCTTGTCGTTTTGTCGATCCAATGCACTCGACTCCTTAACTTTATTGTACAATCATCAAGTCTGTCTTAACAATTCGAGCACTTCGTGCTCCTTTGAACTAACTTAGTGATTCAACCTGTCATGCCTATGTCTCAGTTCGTTGAAGGCGATACTTTGTTCTTCGACGGTCTCTATTACATATAGGGCAAAATATCGACCTCAAAAAACTTACTCAACTCAATTAATACTTCATAGAATCAATATAATACTTCTTTGATTCGAACTTATACTTTGTAACACCCACTTTTCTAAAATGAGGGTAATTTTGAACTTTTGTAAAAGTTTATTATTTAATAATATGATTTATAATTTATGGGAATTTTTTTATTAATTTAATACTATTTAAAATTGGTGAATTATAATTTTGATGTGTTAGCTAGTAAACTCTAGAACTGTTGAGCCTAGAGACTAACCATGACCATGGGGACCTAACCATGTGATTAGAATGACTATTTACAACTTTTTAGGCTAAGGGTATTTTGGTCATTTTGTGACTTTTGAATTATTTAGGATTTTGATTAATTAGTGAATTTTAGATTATTTTAATAATATTTGAATTGATGTTTTATGATTTTGGTCATTTTTCATATTTTAATATTTTGGAAAAAAATTTAGATTTTTAATATTGTTTTTTATTGGATTTGTTTAGTCGGGTTTGAGTTTCGTCTCGTTCCGACTTGTATTGTGACCCGGGTAGCTTAAACTCTAGATGGGACCCAATATTAAGTTAAGCATGGCTCACAAGACCCAACATTTAAGTCAGTTAATTAAACTAATTTTATCATGTTAGAATGGTTAAGTTAGAGACTCAAAACTAGATCATTTTGACCCCAAACTTGAACCTAGTCTAAACTTAACCATATGAGACTAGAGAGGGGCAATTAGGATATTTTCTATTAGCCCTAATGGTTTATGGCAGCCACCTTTAGGGGATAATGATTCATTACAATCTTGCCTCTTTTATTTTCCTTTTGTTCTTCTCCAATTTTAGAGAGCCTTCCCATTAATTTGATCTCCAAATCAAATTATTCATTCACCAAACCTTCCCTCAATCATTCCCATTCTCCAAGGGAAGGGTGCTACCAAGGATTGGAAGAGGAGTACAAGGAGGAGTGTCCACTTTGAGGGATCTTCGTATCGGAGCCGTGTCCTAAAAGATTTCATTGGGATTCCACTCCCAATAGGTAAAACCCATCCTCTAAATCGATTTCCTTTGCATATAAACTATTTTGAATCCGTAGGATGCATCCTCATGCATGTGTCCCATTTAGATTCAAATTTGAGGCCATTTGGAGCTCTCTTGAGGATTTTAGATATGTGTCTTGTGTCCTACTTGATAGATCCCAAATTAGGACACCCCATGTGTATGTATGTATGATAATAGTTTAAATAGATATTTAAATTCAGTTTTATAATGGTTAGAGAGTGGATTGATCTTAGTTAGGATGGTTAGAATGAGTTTCATTTGGATACCTATGTTTGTATCCAAGTATCTTGGCCTATATGTGTCCTTTTGTCCAAAACAACTCAAATTCGTCATAATATTCATCCACGTTTTTATTAACCAAAGCAACTTAGAAATGTCATAACTTTTACCTTAGAACTCCAATTTATCTTCCATTTTTTTAAAAGAACCGTATCGAAGTTAGCTTTCCAAATATATATTTCAAGAAGCCAAATTCAATTTGAAACTTTCTGTAAAAGTATTTGAGTGTCAGCTGTACGAAAGATGAACGTGTTTCGATGTTTTTGCGATTTCGGGAGTTTTCAGACACGAAAATACGATCCGTTTAAAGTTTCGGAAAGCTAACATGAAGGGATACAACATACTTTAATCCAAGAATTTAGTAGAGGCCTAATTGGTACAGTATTGGTTTTAAGTAGAAGAGTGACTGTACGATATATGCACTTGTGTAACCTATGAACCTATGTAGTATGGATATTAAATGAATATGGAGTATATAATGCATGATATATTAGATGAATGAAATAATATGTATATGATATATATTCTCTTTACATTAATGTATATATATGGTTGAATGCAAGCATGTAGGAATGCAATTAATATAATGTATGTAAGCAATGCATGAATGAAAGAATGATATATAATGTATGCATGAAAGTATATAATGAATGCTAGATATGAATGCAAGATATATATGTAATGATAGATATGAATGCATAATGTATAAATATTGTAATGCAATATATAATGATAACATGTATGGTATTGTAGAGTATATGATGCAAGCTTGAATGAATAGAGGAAATATATGTATATAGGTAATATATAATATAATATATGAATGCAAGTATACAAGATAATGTATTGTATCCATATATGATATATTCAACTTAAAGATAATGTATATATGAAAGGAATGAATGATAACATGTAACATGATATGTAGGTAATGCAAGATATAAAATATATGATGTGTGCATGTTTGTATGCCTCTAAGTTAATGTATGAAATGATATGAATATACAATGTATGCATATGTATAAAACATGTAGGTAATGCATAGATGCACGAATGAAATAAATGTATGCAATATGTTAATATAAATACAAGTATCTAATATGCATGAATGTAAGTATAATGTAATACAAGTATACACGTATGTATCATGTAATGTAATATACATAATATGTATGTATGCATGTATGCAGGAATTAATGTAATATAATGTAGAGTATGCATATATGAATATAATGTATGCAAGTATATAATGTATTTAAATATGTATGTATGTATAGGTACATGAATGAATGCAAGTATGTATATATGATATGTATGACTGCATGTATATAATGTAAGTATGTATGTATGCATTTCTATAAATTGAGTTAACCTATAACCTTTTACACACATGCATTCATACACCCTTTGACACCATGTATCCCATGTCACATACACCTAAATATCACTAAATTTGAGAATATTAACACATATCCTTTCACACACATGCCAAACACACACATACTCACTTAGTCTTTTACCTCTCTTTCTATATATATATATATATATATATATATATATATATTTTATATATGTATATATATATATATATATATATATATATATATATATATATATATAAATATATATATATATATATATATATATATATATATATATATATATATATATATATATATATATATTTATATATATATATATATATATATATATATATATATATATATGTGCCTATATATAGCTTTTCTATATATATCTATGTATATGAATATGTGAATGTGAATAATATATATATATATATATATATTTATATATATATATATATATTTTATATATATATATATATATATATATATATATATATGACTAAGTTTGTGTGTCTAGTTAGCTTATGGTTTAGTTTTGTGCTTGGTTTAGCAAGTGACTTAGGCTATGAGTTAGTAGCTATCTTGGATACTTAATTTGCATATACTTAGTTTGTTTAGACGTAGAATTGACTAACCTAGACTAGTTGACCATTGTTGACTCAACCCTAGCTAGTTTGACCACAGTTGACTAGAGTTGACCTAGTTTGACTTTATAGTTGACTAAAGTTGACCAAGAGTTGACTTTGGTCTAGATTGACCTAGAGTCATGTAGAATGTATAGTAGAACTTTATGTTACCATTTTGGACTTGTTGTGACTTGTGCTGTTCTGATTAGGAGCCAGACACCTCTCCTCGGACAGTACTTTTCATCCGGACACTCAGATAGCAGGCGAGTACATTCTCTGATTATTTCATATCCTGCTTAGAATTATTTTCCTGCTTTAAATTATTTTACTTGATACTGTCACGTTGGTCACACGGATTAGTACTATATGGATCCCTTTTTGAGATGTTATCCTCTCAGGGAGCATCAGATACTTCATGTTATATGGGTTTCACTTACATGGCGTATCACTATGCTTTATTGGTTCATTGAATCACTTGTGACATGTACCCTCATGATCACAGAGTCTTCCTTGAATCCTCCTATTTATTGGGCTTCCTAGAATCCCCATTTATGGGACTATCATGTACCACCCTTCGGGGGCCGTTGCATGAATCATAACAAAACCTGGCTGGATCCTTGTGTATTGATTGGGGTACGGGGGAGTAGAAGTGGAAATGTGAATAATATCCAAGTAGTATCTCATCAGAATCATTCCGTAGTGTCTCATCAGTATCATCCTATGCCATTTATATGTCTATATTGTACTCTGACTCACTAGCCACTGTTAGTTCTCTATGTATAGTATACATTTCTATTACAGTTTTTTCTCTGTTTACATAATGTATTTCTTCAGTTCATGTATCTTACGTTACTACATGATTATATTTTCTAACCTGCTATGATCTGTTGAGATGTACTATGCTCGCTCCTGTCCTGATTGGACCTGTTGATAAATTTTACAGATAGCCTGGAGGTTGCCTGCTAGCCTAGAGGAGACACAGTAGAGGTTGTATAGATAGCTAGGGTTTTGCTTATAGCTTATTTCTAGTTGTCTTGAGTTGTATTTATGGAATAATGTATTTGAGATGTTTTCTGGGTTGTGTATCTTAGACACATAGACTTCCATCTGATGTATCTCTCTGGGAATTTCATGTTTTATCTATCTTCCATTATGCTCTACCTTAGATGTGATTGAGTTTATATTCTGCTATGTCACCCCCATTCGGGGAGTATAAACTGCTTAGCATTATATTGTTAGATGTTGTGACCTAGGACAGCGTTCTACCGTCGACACTGCGGCGTAGGCTGGACGTACCCACTTCTCGTGCCCTTACTCTAGGGTGCGGGTCGTGATACGTTTTTAGTGGTGGCCCATGCAGGTCGAGTTTGTGTAGTGGTATTCGAACTAGAGTACCACTACAGCCTACAGTAGGATTAGGATATATTTTTGAAGGTACTCAATCACAGTTAGGATTTCTTGAGAGATTCCTGGGACGACCCTTGAGAATCTTATTTTAACTTCGATTTGAAAACACTTTTTTCCTTGATTTGATTTATCTTTACTTTCTGTTGTTTAATTTGATTTTGATGGATTATTGTTGAATTTGAGTTTGTATTTATTAATGGAGAAATTTATGAAATGCCCAAAAAATGAAAAAGTTTTATGAAAAACCCACCGCGCAATAAAATTTCATCGCGTGCCCAGAATTAGCAAAAAATATATAAAGAGGGTTCCGAATGACCTTTTTGCCCTTCCTTCTAATTTATTGAAAACACCCACGAAACTACTCTTAAAAAAATGTTTCGATACTTCATCTTCTTCCATACGCTGCTCACTTTCGAATTTAGGTTTTCTCCTCAAAAATCTTCAAAACCTCGTCGAAAAATTTCGAAAAGACCGGAACAAACGGCAAAAGTGCTAAAACGGAGGTCAAAACATTATTTTTTTGCGATTCTAAAATTTTGAAAGGCCATCTAACTGAGAAGCGGTTACTTTCAGCCTCCTCGAAGATACGCTCGTTTTGGGATAAACCGGGCCTCGATTCGACCTCCCAATCAAAAGTTATGGCCCTTCAAAGTTTCGACTGACCATAAAATACAGGAGATTGGTCATTCTCCGTATTAGAACACGAAAAATATTAATTTTGCATGAGGGTGGCCATTCTTCGTGTTAGTAACACGGAGAATGTCATTCTCCGTCTTAATTTACACGGAGAATAGTCATTCTCTGTGTTAGTAACATGGAGAATGGCATTCTCCGTCTTAATTTACGCGGAGAATGGCCATTCTTCGTGCTAAATTACACGGAGAATGGTCATTCTCTGTCTTATTTACACGGAGAATGGTCATTCTTCGTGTAATTTAGCACGGAGAATGGTCATTACAGTGTTAAAACGCAGGAGAATGGCCATTCTCAGTATTAGAAACATGGAGAATGCCATTCTCCGTGTTAAATAAAACGGAGAATGTCATTCTCCGTGTTAAATAAAATGGAGAATGGCCATTCTCCGTGCAATTTAGCACGGAGAATGGTCATTATAGTGTTAAAACGTAGGAGAATGGCCATTCTCCTTGTAAATTAACACGGAGAATGTTATTCTCCGTGTTAAATAAGACGGAGAATGGCATTCTCCGTCTTATTTAAAATGGAGAATGACATTCTCCGTGTTAATTTACACGAAGAATGGTTATTACCAGGGTTAAAACGTAGGAGAATGACCATTCTCCGTGTAATTTAGTACGGAGAATGGCATTCTCTGGCATTCTTCGTTTCTAAATTACACAGAGAATGGCCATTCTCCGTGCTAAATAACACGGAGAATGACATTCTCCGTGTTAAATGACACGGAGAATGGTCATTCAAATGTTAAAATACAGGAGAATGTTCGTTCTCCGTGTTAGAAACACGGAGAATGGCATTCTCCTTGTTAAAAATGCAGGAGAATGGCTATTCTTCGTGTGATATCGACAGAAAACAGTTGACAGAAACCTAATTTTTTTTATGGAAAGAAATTTGACATGAATAAAGAAGAAGAAGAAGAAGATGAACGATGATCGAAGTTCGACTGGAAAAAAAAGCATGGTGAACTACGACCGATCTTTGCGATCTTTGCTGAAGATGAGAGCAATGGAATTCAGATCTCTCGTGAAGAAGAAGAAGAAGAAGAAAAGAATCGCAATCCAGATCTGAGTTTGTGCGGAGGGGTAGTTATGATATTAATTTTGTAAATACAGAACATCTAAAGGGAATCTTTGAATATTTGACGTGGAATTATATAATTCTGGGCATTTCATAAAACTCATCCTGCGGGTGGATTTTTCATACAACCCAACCCCAAAATTGGGTTTCTCAGCAATTTCCAGTTTATTAATTTTGATGGATGATTGTTGAATTTTGAATCTTGATGTTAGATGTGGCATCCGAGTTTGTATTTATATGATTTGATGGATTTTGTTCATTTTTGAATCTTGATGTTCGTTGATAAGTTTGATTTTTGGGTATCCATTGTTGATTTAATTTAATTTTTGTCAAGATAAAATTATATGGGCTAGGTCATCTAAGTTTTGGAATCTAGTCTTCTATAGTCATATTAGCCAGCAAGGTGAGGACATATAGTCTGGCTTTGGATATATTTTTCGGGTGTAGGAATTTAAGGTTTTGCAGCCAAGCATGCGGCATCGCAAAAATGTTAAATACCACGATTCTAGAGGTGTGTGCCAAAGTCAAGGGCTTTGTGATTATCGTAGCCTTGCTTACTAGTATGACGAGGATTTAGAGCACCATAATTTTGGATAGATGCATATGATTATCAGATTGTACCTTAAATGTTTTTGAACATGTTTTCTCTACTTTTGTTCCAGTCCTTCAAAAAAAATTATTATTTGTTTGTTTTGTTTTGTTTCTTATTATTTAACTTAAGAGTAGGTTTAGCTGTTTTTATAAACCCTTGTGTAACTTCTTACTATGAATTTCTTCTTAATACAATGAATCGATGATTTTGCTAAACCTTATCTTGTATTTGATATTATAGCTCTGGTTTCAAAATGGTTCCTTCTTTTAAACAGATAAGCAGAACAGATTCTATTATCATTTCTCTTCATGCCAATATTTTATTACCATCATTCTTTGTCTTATATAACTGTCCTGATTACATCAATTCTCTGTCTCATATCTAATTCTGTCAGCTATACTTTGAAACCTTTGAATCTTCATATCATTTTACCTAAAAAATGTTGAGGAAGTGACGTAAATCATCTAGTTCGAAAATGACATAATTGATTATCATATGATGATTTTGTAGGAATCGAAATGTTGAATGTCAAATATGAAAAAAAAATTGAGATGTGGATGTGGTAAAGGTTTAGAATGAAATCGAGAGATAAATGTTATCAATTTAGAAATAATCACAGAATATTTTGCGTATGAATAATTCATGGATGTATTTCAAAAAAATACTAATGAGGATATTAGAGGTCAACCTAGTTTTGAGAACTTAGAAAATCTTGGTTATTGATTCTTATGAACTTTTACAAGGCTATGTAGAAATTTAGAGATAGAAAAGAGAATTTAATTGTATTCAATGATTATACGAAATTGAACTAGATATTGTAAGAGGGTGACTAGAGACAGAGAGAACACAAGAATTTTAAGTTATAGGAATTATTTTAGATGATTGGGAGAAAATTGTAGAATTCGAAAGGATAATATTTAAAGGTGAATGTTGAAGAAAATATGAAGGTTGATTTATAAATAAGAATAAATTTTATATGACATAGTGGTATTAGGGTTGAATAAATACGAGACATGATTTAAACAAGTTCAAGGACTTCATAAACTGGATTTAGAGGTTTCGGATCTAATTTAGTACGAGGTGAAGGAATTTGGAAATTTGATTAAATGAATAAGTGTTGATACCTAATTAAGAGGGGTATGCTTCGTGGGAAATGTTTTAGAAGTTTGGAATTTGGTCTATGGTGATTGTGGTAAAGGTTTAGATGACTGAAGTTATAAAATTTTGAGGGTAGTCATATAACGGTTGATTATTATATTGGGATTTGTGAGAAAATATGATTGGCAAATGGTAAACTGATAGTATCATAGAGTGATGATTAACTGACTTCCGTATGAAATCTTTCTTGTTTTTTTCCTAAAAGGGTTTTTTAACATCATTGAATCCTAGTTTCCTTAATCACGACCAAATCGACTTCGATTATCTTTTCTTATCATATTAATATCTTGGGTTGTACTCAATTGAATTAAATTTGATTATGACCTGAATCTCCATCCTTGTATGCTCGTTCTCAGACTTTGTTGAACTTGTCCTCCATATTGCCCAAATCTTGATTTCCCAGAATTGATCAACTTAGATCGTATCGAGACTAAATATTCTTAATATATATTGTGATTGGATTTCAATGCTATTGACAACTGTCCCTTGAACTTTTGATTTTGATTTTTTTTTGAATAGTACCCCTTTATAGATAATTGGTAGTTATCTTATTTTATTTTATATTTTTTTGATAAGTACCAGTTTTTATATAGGATGGTAGACTGCCTTACAGTTTCTATGATTGTTATTTCTGTATCTTTTCTAGTTTAGCACCCTAGATTGCTTGTGTGTTTTGATACCCTATGACCGTTTTGGTCTAGCATGACTATTATACCTAGATGAGACTTTCACCACCACCGTATGCCATGACCCTGTATGTCGTCGTTTTAAATCGTATGATTTGTTTAAGTTCTGAGACTTTGATTGTGGGGGTTTGACCTAGAAGGAGTATGAACATCTTAATTTCGAGGACGAAATTTTCTAAGGAGGGTAGACTTGTAACACACACTTTTCTAAAATGAGGGTAATTTTGAACTTTTGTAAAAGTTTGTTATTTAATAATAGTATTTATGATTTATGAAATTTTTTTTATTTTAATATTTTGGGAAAATTTTTATATTTTTAATATTGTTTTTATTGGATTTTTTAGTCGGGTTTGAGTTTCGTCTCGTTCCGACTTGTATTGTGACCCAGGTAGCTTGAACTCTAGATGGGACCCAATATTAAGTTAAGCATGGCTCACAAGACCCAAAATTTAAGTTAGTTAATTAAACTAATTTTTATCATGTTAGAATAGTTAAGTTAGAGACTCAAAACTAGATCATTTTGACCCCAAACTTGAACCTAGTCTAGACTTAACCATATGAGACAAGAGAGGGGCAATTAGGACATTTTCTATTAGCCCTAATGGACTCTTTATGGCAGCCACCTTTAGGGGAGAATGATTCATTTCATTCATTACAATATTGCCTCTTTTATTTTCCTTTTGTTCTTCCCCAATTTTAGAGAGCATTCCCATTGATTTGATCTCTAAATCAAATCATTCATTCACCAAACCTTCCCTCAATCATTTCTATTCTCCAAGGGAAGGGTGCTACCAAGGATTGGAAGAGGAGTGCAAGGAGGATTGTCCATTTTGAGGGATCTTTGTATCGGAGTCGTGTCATAAAGGATTTCATTGGAATTCCACTCCCAATAGGTAAAACCCATCCTCTAAATCGATTTTCTTTGCATATAAATTAGTTTTGAATCTGTGGGATCCATCCTCATGCATGTGTCCCATTTAGATTCAAATTTGAGGTCATTTGGAGCTCTCTTGAGGATTTTAGATATGTATCTTGAGTCCTACTTGATAGATCCCAAATTAGGACACCCCATGTGTATGTATGTATGATAATAGTTTAAATTGATATTTAAATTCAGTTTTATAATGGTTAGAGAGTGGATTGATCTTAGTTAGGATGGTTAGAATGAGTTTCATTTGGATACCTATGTTTGTATCCAAGTATCTTGGCCTATATGTGCCATTTTGTCCAAAATAACTCAAATTCGTCATAATATTCATCCACATTTTTATTAACCAAAGCAACTTAGAAATGTCATAACTTTTAGCTTAGAACTCCGATTTATCTTCCGTTTTTTTTAAAAGAAACGTATCGAAGTTAGCTTTCCAAATATATATTTTAACAAGCCAAATTCATTTTGAAAATTTCTGTAAAATTATTTGAGTGTCAGTTGTACGAAAGACGAACGTGTTTCGATGTTTTTGCGATTCCGGGAGTTTTCGGACACGAAAATATGATCCGCTTAAAGTTTTGAAAAGCTAACATGAAGTGCTAAAATATACTTTAATCCTAGAATTTAGTAGAGGCCTAATTGGTACAGTATTGGTTTTAAGTAGAAGAGTGACTATATGATATATGCACTTGTGTAACCTATGAGCCTATGTAGTATGGATATTAAATGAATATGGAGTACATATTGCATGATATGTTAGATGAATGAAATAATATATATATGATATATCCTCTTTATAATAATGTATATATATGGTTGAATACAAGCATGTAGGAATGCAATTAATGTAATATATGTAAGCAATACATGAATGAAAGAATGATATACAATGTATGCATGAAAGTATATAATGAATGCTAGATATGAATGCAAGATATATATGTAATGATAGATAGGAATGCATAATGTATAAATATTGTAATGCAATATATAATGATAACATGTATGGTATTATAGAGTATATGATGCAAGCTTGAATGAATAGAGGAAATACATGTATATAGGTAATATAAAATATAATATATGAATGCAAGCATACAAGATAATATTGTATCCATATATGATGTATTCAACTTAAAGATAATGTATATATGAAAGGAATGAAAGATAATAGGTAACATGATATGTAGGTAATGCAAGATATAAAATATATGATGTGTGCATGTTTGTATGCCTCTATGTTAATGTATAAAATGATATGAATATACAATGTATGCATATGTATAAAACATGTAGATAATGCATAGATGCACGAATGAAATGAATGTATACAATATGTTAATATAAATGCAAGTATCTAATATGCATGAATGTAAGTATAATGTAATGTAAGTATACAGGTATGTATCATGTAATATAATATACATAATATGTATGTATACATGTATGCAGGAATTAATGTAATATAATGTAGAGTATACATATATGAATATAATGTATGCAAGTATATAATGTATTCAAATATGTATGTATGTATAGGTACATGAATGAATGCAAGTATACATATATGATATGTATGACTGCATGTATATAATGTAAGTATGTATGTATTTCTATAAATTGAGTTAACCTATAACCTTTTACACACATGCATTCATACACCCTTTGACACCATGTATCCCATGTCACATACACCTAAATATCACTAAATCTGAGAACATTAACACATATCCTTTCACACACATGCCAAACACACACATACTCACTTACTCTTTTACCTCTCTTTCAAAATATATATATATATATATATATATATATATATATATATATATATATATATATATATATATGTGTGTGTGTGTGTGTGTGTGCCTATATATATCTATGTATATGAATATGTGAATGTGAATAATATATATATATATATGTATTATATGACTAAGTTTGTGTGTTTAGTTAGCTTATGGTTTAGTTTTGTGCTTGGTTTAGCAAGTGACTTAGGCTATGAGTTAGTAGCTATCTTGGATACTTAATTTGCATATACTTAGTTTGTTTAGACCTAGAATTGACTAACCTAGACTAGTTGACCATTGTTGACTCAACCCTAGCTAGTTTGACCACAGTTGACTAGAGTTGACCTAGTTTGACTTTATAGTTGACGAAAGTTGACCAAGAGTAGACTTTGGTCTAGATTGACCTAGAATCATGTAGAATGTATAGTAGAACTTCATGTTACCATTTTGGACTTGTTGTGACTTGTGCTGTTCTGATTAGGAGCCAGACACCTCTCCTCGGGCAGTACTTTTCATCCGGATACTCAGATAGCAGGCGAGTACATTCTCTGATCATTTTATATCCTGCTTAGAATTATTTTTCTGCTTTAAATTACTTTACTTGATACTGTCACATTGGTCACACGGATTAGTACTATATGGATCCCTTCTTGAGATGTTATCCTCTCAGGTAGCATCAGATACTTCATGTTCTGTGCGTTTCACTTACGTGGCGTATCGCTATGCTTTATTGGTTCATTGAATCACTTGTGACATTTACCCTCATGATCACAGAGTCTTCCTTGAATCCTTCCATTTATTGGGCTTCCTAGAATTCCCATTTATGGGACTATCATATACTACCCTTCGGGGGCCGTTGCATGAATCATAACATAACCTGGCTGGATCCTTGTGTATTGATTGGGGTACGGGGGAGTAGAAGTGGACATGTGAATAATATCCAAGTAGTATCTCATTAGAATTATTCCGTAGTGTCTCATCAGAATCATCCTATGCCATTTACATGTCTATATTGTACTCTAACTCACTAGCCACTGTTAGTTCTCTATGTATAGTAGATATTTCTATTACAGTTCTCTCTCTGTTTACATACTGTATTTCTTCAGTTCATGTATCTTACTTTACTGTATGATTATATTTTCTAACCTACTATGATCTGTTGTGATGTATTGTGCTCGCTCCTGTCCTGACTGGACCTGTTGATAAATTTTACAGACAGCTTGGAGGTTGCCTGCTAGCCTAGAGGAGACACAGTAGAGGTTGTATAGATAGCCAGGGTTTTGCTTATAGCTTATTTCCAGTTGTCTTGAGTTGTATTTGTGGATTACTATATTTGAGATTTGAGATATTTTCTAGGTTGTGTATCTTAGACACTTAGACTTCTATCTGATGTATCTCTCTGTGGATTTCATATTTTATCTATCTTCTATTATGCTCTACCTTAGATGTGATTGAGTTTACATTCTGCTATGTCACCCCCATTCGGGGAGTATAAACTGTTTAGCATTATATTGTTAGATGTTGTGACCTAGGACAACGTTCTACTGCCGACACTACGGCGTAGGCTGGACGTACCCACTTCTCGTGCCCTTACTCTAGGGTGCGGGTCGTGACATACTTCTTCGAATATATTGACTCATCGTAATGTACCATGCGGTACAAGACATTACACCTGACGCAGTGGCATCGAAATTGAACCGTCGATTTCTACTGCTACTCTTCGTGCTGTGCTTGACGATCGTCAGTGAAGCTCTCCGTCTGCCATAGAGTGATTGTCTCCGCCTGTTGGAACTCGTCGACGGGTGGAGATGCTCTTCGTCGACACCATCGCTGTAGAACGTCGAAGAACTTACGGTGCATAGCCTCGTTGTCGCGCAAGCTCGTAACTGCTGAGGAGTGTAGTCGTTCGGCGTCGCTTGTCACCATTGATCGCGTGGAAGACGTCATTGTCTAAGTGGAGCCTCGTCGTAGGAGCAACTTCCCCTCCATCGAAACGGAAGACGAGCTCTTGGGAGAGAAGGACTCAGTAACCTTTTCTTGTTTGAATGTGTTGGGAATTAGGAATAAAGTATGGAAGAGTGGCTCTTTCTCTCTTTCAACAGAATGGAATGTGGTTTGATGGGGTTGGCGTCTTTTGGACTAGGTCAGAGCATGCTCTTATTTATTAAAGAACTAGCGGATAACCCTTACCATAATAGCACGGACACGAACCCGGCCTTCTCGACATAGGCGTTGGCACGACCCACACCCAGTATTTGGGAATGAGCCGTGGGTACGTCCAGCATACACCGCAGTATCGGTGGTAGAACGATGTCTAGTCGTCTCCACAAATAATCAAATACAACCATGCAGTTTATGGATTTCCACAAAAGATCAAGTTTGCATATCAAATCTCATAGGAAATTATAAACACAACATCTATGGTTAAAGAAACAAGCTGATAACTGAAAAGAGATCACAAGATGTAGAGACCCAAATATGATAAAAGGAATGGTCTCAATATAATCAAAATGTACTAAAAGGGAATCCACTACTCAACTCTCATAATCCATAAATAAAATGAAATACAATCAAGAGTTTCTGCGAGCAAAACATGCTCTATAAAATATTATCTAGCTAATAGTCTCCTGCGGAGCGTAGCCCCGCATCCAAGTCCTCCTGCATGCTCAAATCAGTATCCACCGTATGCTCGTAGTAAGTGGAACATAACTCCTCTAACTCATCACCTAAAATGTTGGTTTTCCAGTCAGGAATGGAACAAGTACACATACGACCACTATCCGAGCTCCAACAGAAATCACAAACATGTATACAACATATGAGAATGAAACTAGGAAGTAACTAGCATCATGGTACAAGAGAAAAGACAAGTAAACTCTATCAATAAGAAATATCTACTAGAAAACTAATATGTAGATCATGGTGACTTGGTAAGTGATAAAGCAATAAGGAGTGACTGAAATAAAACTATCTACGTGAGTTGAAATATCATGTTCGACGTATGAACGGCTAAGGAGTAAATCCGGCATCTACACGTGTCGTGTGTAGATGTTATTGTTCACAAATAGACATCATGGGAATAGAATGGGTAGTCCATACATCTACTAAGATATTTCTCCGCCCAGCTAGTACTCATAAAATTAATCGCAATGAGAAATTATATAAAGGACAGTCAAATGTACTATAATTTCATGAAATTAGTAATCGTGTGACGATCGTGTCAACAAGCAGCAAGACATACGTAAAACATGTAAAGAGACTATCAAAGATGGTAACAATCAGCATATGCACTTGCCTGTCGTCCCGAGCTGCGAGTACTGATCAAGTGGAGAGTTGGAGTCCAAGTAACCTGTTTTGCGAATTTAACTCTAATTAACACAATGAAATTGACTACAATAAGAATATTTCTACAGTTATTGCTAATTTCCCCTTTTTACCTATATTTAGAGTCTAACTGAACTAATAAGCCACTCTTGAGAAAACAACCTTTGGTTATTGCCCAACTTGCCCTCTTAATCCCTCTTTTGACTTGTTCTAGGTCATCCCATACATAGTAATACACCTTCAATTGGTCAGCCTCTAACATTCCTGTGTGCAGTGACCTGCAAAGTGCAATAGCCCACATCTTAATCTCTTGGTGCTACAGATGGGCATCATTAGTGGCTGGATACCAATAAGGGGGTCTCTTATTCATCAGTTGGATACTAGGCAAAGTTATTTGTCAAGAATTTCGAATATTCATCTAATACACATGTTGGTATCCATGTGTTAATTCCTAATTTCAAGTACCTGCACTTGAATACAACATCTACTTTTAACTGAGTCAAATATGAAAAGTAACACTACAGAACTAATGGTCTCTAAAGTGACTACCCAACCTGAAACTCACCCCATGAACCCCAAGCATTCTGATACAATTAAACCTGGTACTTAACACCTATATAGATATAGCCAATGGCTTAGGCCAATACTCTCTATACCTGTATAGCTGAGGCCAGGCTCTTCACACCCACGCAGTAACTTGGATATCAAGGTTGCAGTAATAATATCTAACTATGACCTATAAACTCTCTAAATCACTAGTGCAAACCCACATCCACATCACTCCTTTGATACTTGATGTATACCCCAGGTACTTACCCCCATAGCCTACAGGAAGGAATTGCAATCTGCTACTTAAGGGGACAGGAGCTATAGGAGGACTGACTGAATTAAAGGAATGCAGTGAAAAGAGTCAATGAAGACAGATGTAAATTCACCTGGGTGTGAGGCTAATAAGGCCACCCCTACATACATGGCTAATGGTCTGAACATCAAACAAGCTAAACAATTTCCCTCAAGTTCCTAACCCTCTCTGGCTGATAATAGTGTAGCAACAATATAATGACTGAACTAAGAACAATGCTGCTATACATAGGTATCCTATCATATTATAATGATGGTAAACATAAGTACTAGGGATGGTTATATTATAATACAGTTTTATCCTTGTTAGACAATTTGAATTTTATAAAGAATGGAAGATAGTAAACAAACAGTTACCAATGATAGAACTGGGAAGTTGTTCCCAAGAGTAAATTAATCCTTGTACCTTGATCCTCGACTTAGCAAGTGATACAAAGAATGAGCACACACGTGTTTGCACTCAACTCTCTTCCTGGCACATGCACACACCCTGCTATCAACAGGTACTTATGTGTACATTCAGATACTCTTTTCTACTACTAACACTAATGCAATCCAATTCCTACAGACTCTTATATGACTCCAAACTTTTCTGGTCCCACATGCACATGTTTCCCTCCTGGACGATCTTGACAGTCCTCCTAACATATCACAGCTATTATAAGCCCTGTTATTTCATCAAGACACATTCACATAGGTCTCCATTCACTGATACTCGTATACTCCTTCAGGGTATACCCTTCTCTGATACATGACCCAAAGTACCTGGTTTATCCTTACATCTAGGGTCATAACTGAAATAGGCTGAACCATGGTGAACTCGTGATGCAGGGCATAGTGAGGGAGGGCCAAATAGACACCATATCCCTTTTCTCTAGTGATGCAGCCCCATACACACAAAATCCTTGCCAGTATAAAGGTACACTGATAACTCCCTGTTTACCAATGTACTCAAATGTGCACTACAATTAATAGGGAGTGGGTAGTATTCTAACACAGGTAGGGTTGTAATAGTTCATTATAGCAGTGGAATGGTAAAGGTTGGATTTGAATCTATCCACATTTTATGACCCTAGTGCTTCTTTAATTGCAGTCTCAGATAATATTGTATGACTTATGCATCCAAGTTCACATATTTAAGCCTCCTAGCTGTTTATAGTTATCACTTTCTCAATTTCTAACAAAACGATACACAAGGACTCAATTATCTGCCGATACCGATGCAGGACAACCAAATAATGCTGTGACTGGCCTTCATATAGCCTAAGCCATGAAGGGATGAGGTCCAATACCTAAGGTGGCTTGTATAGCTACTGAGGGTTCCTGTACCAGAACTAAACTAATGCCATCATGTGCCATTATCTGACAGGTTGCCCAATGCTAAATTCCAGGGCTGAATCTCTAAGGTAGGGACTAATACGTTGTAGGGCACTCATGAAGGTTTATACACCATGGGTTTGGAGGGTTGGCCACTTACTGGTGGTTTAGTTTCAGTATGCACAGTCTACCACTAGTCTTCGATCAATGTACATGCAGGGTCTTCCTTAATTCTTTTCAAAACATGTTCCAGTTCGAAAGAAATGGGGCATACAATGAAGAGCTCAACTTTGGAGTAAAACAGTGTAAGTTTCGAAGTGATTCTGTGTCACTGGCTTAAAACAGACAAATGGGAAAAGTAATGAATACAGAGAATAAGCTTAAAACAGGCAAATGGTATTTATACAAATGGGAAAAAGGTTCGAACCTGCAATGGATCAATCACAGGGACAAACAAATCCCCATCTGATACTAAACTGTACATCCCTTACGTATACGTCTTGGTTTCCCGAGTATCCAAACTATGGTGACTATGTTGTTTGATACACATCTGTGTATCCATGATACACAGTTCTAATGTCCTGTTCCATCCTAGCATAATTCTTATAGGAATTTCTCCATTAACTTCCTACTGTCAACCGATCTTATTGGGTTTGTATCTAAAACTCTAGCCCACACTCGAGATCTCTATATGCACAAGTAGGTACTGAGCAAAATGCGAATTGTAACAGTTGACATTTGAAACCATGGTTCCTCCTCACACATTTGCAAGACAATAACTATAATCATATTGGTATTTCATGGTGTCTAGGTATCTGTGGGTAGACTAGGTTTGACACGACTCGGTGTGGTGTATGAAGCATTCCCGATACCATCTATATTGTTTTACCCCCAGGTTCCTATATAACAATCAGTCGAACACCTACCCTTCCCATCTTCTATTAATTAATAACAGCAAATGCAAGCCTATCAATGGATCAATTAGATAAATCGAAGCTATGGTGGTCAGGGCATTATCTGCCGAAGATGGGTTTCCTCAATTCTTAAATTCCTTCTCGATACAGAGCAGGAGCAACTTGCGGCAGAAAAAATTAGGGTTTCAGGAAAGGCTGGATCGAGTGCTCCCTAGAATTTATACTAGCGTTTGGATGGTTCAAGAGGATAGGATTGAATTCCTGATCCTTATTGAACAGTGATTTGAATCCGGCTCCTCCTTGGATTTGAATTCCTCTGGCCGTTAAGTATTTGGATTTAAAATCTGAACTTTATATTATAGTCCCTATTGTTTTGGCTAATTAGTGAACCACACCTTTTTGATTTAGGGAAAGTTCAGGAAAACCTCTCCTACTCTATTATTTACCAAATAATTTATATACTTCATAATACTTCACACATAGGTTATTAATATTACTATGCAATTGATTATTTAGTAAAAAGAATAATGATAAATTGGGAATTTCGGGTCAGGGGCTTACAAACCTACCCACCTTAAAATAATTTCATCCTCGAAATTAAGGGTAGATACAAGGGCAAGAATTTGTACCTCAAGTCTCAAAAAGATGGGGATAGCGCTCGCGCATCTCGTCTTCCCTTTCCCATGTGGACTCGCCTGGCGAATGGTGCCTCCATGCTACACGTACCAATGGAATGGTCTGGTTGCGTAGCACTTTCTCCCTGCGGTCCAAGATCTCCATGGGCTGCTCCTGATAACTAAGGCTCGGTCCCACCTCAATCTCTGAGTGGTCTAGCACGTGACTGGGGTCTGCGATGTACCGCCTCAGTTGGGATACCTGGAACATGTTGTGCACTCCCTCCAACGCGGGTGGTAGTGCCAAATGGTATGCCACCTCTCCGACTTTCTCGAGGATGTAAAACGGACCGATGTACCTCGGACTGAGCTTCCCGCCTCCTCCGAAACGTATTGTACCACGTGTCGGAGATATCTTCAAGAACACCATATCGTCCACCTAGATTCAAGTAACGTCACGACCTATTCCTATCATGATCAACAATTATAATTTAAACAAAATTTACCTCAAACTCTAACGGCCTACGATGGCTGTCGGCCCAGTGCTTCTGCCTATCCTGAGCCACGTGAAGTCGCTCCCTAATCAGCTTCACCTTCTCCGCAGTATCCACAATCATCTCGGGCCCTAATAGTGCTCTCTCACCCACGTCGTCCTAAGATAGCGGGGTATGACATCTCCTCCCGTATAAGGCCTCGAACGGAGACATCCCAATACTATCTTGGTTGTTGTTGTTGTTGGAAAACTACACAATGTGAAAGTGGTCCTCCCACGAGCCGCCAAAATCTAATACACATGTTCGCAGCATATCCTCGAGCGTCTGAATGGTCAGTTCCGACTGTCCATCCATCTGTGGATGATAGACCGTGCTGAATTTGAGCGATGTACCCAAGCTAGCCTGTAGACTCCTCCAAAAGTAGGATGTGAACCTGCTGTCACGATCGGAGACGATACTCACTGAAACGTCGTACAACCTGACTATCTGTCTCACGTACAACTCTGCCAATCTCTTCGTAGATAATCCCACTTTAAATGGTATAAAGTGGGCCGATTTGGTCAATCTGTCAACAATGACCCAAATCGCATCCTTCCCGCCAGGCGAACATGGAAGACCAAAAACAAAATCCATAGTGATATGTTCCCACTTCTACTCGGGGATCGGCAACGGCTGAAGTAAACCCCCGGGTCTCTGCCTCACGGCTTTGACCTGCTGACATACTAGGTATCTAGAAACGAAGCGCGCCACCTCACACTTCATGCAGTACCACCAGACGTGGGCTCTCATATCCTTGTACATCTTGTTGGCTCCAGGATGCAAGGAATACTGAGAACGGTGTGCCTCCTGCATGACCTCCTTTCGCAACTCTCCACTAGGTACGCACACTCTTGTCCCATGGCTCAACGAGCCATCCTCTGCAATGGTGAAGTCCTCTAGTAAACCAGTTCGTGCCTGTGCAATGATACTCCCCAGTTGCTCATCCTGCTGCTGTGCCTCTCGAATCTTGTCCATCAGTCCCGACTGAATTTGCATGTCCATCATCTGCGTCTCAACTCCAGGAATGACTACCTCAATGCCTAAGCTCTCCAAGTCTGCTAATAAGTGTCGGTCTCTCGTCAAGAACATAGCCACTGGATACCGACTCAAGGCATCCGCAACCACATTCGCCTTCCCCGGATAGTACTGCAACGAGATGTCAAAATTTTTCATCAATTCCAGCCATCTTCGTTGCCGCATATTCAGCTCCTTCTATATGAAAACGTACTTCAAGCTCTTGCGGTCAGTGAATATTTTCATACGCTCTCCGTACAAGTAGTGTTTCCACAACTTCAGGGCGAATATAACTGCTGCCAGCTCTAAGTCATGGGTAGGGTAATTCTTCTCATGCGGCCGCAGCTGTCTGGACGCATAAGCAATCACCTTCTTATTCTGCTCTAATACACACCCCAAGCCTTTTCCTGAAGCAACGCTATAGATGGAAAAGCCGTCGGAACCCGATGGCAACGTTAGTATAGGGGCTGTCGTCAACCTCTTCTTCAGCTCATCGAATGCCGCCTGGCAGTCCTCTGTCCATACAAACTCCATATCTTTTCGAGTGAGCCTAGTCATCGACTCTGCAATCCGAGCAAAGTCTTGGACGAACTTTCGATAATATCCTACCAATCCCAAGAAGCTCCGAATCTCGGCCACAAAAGTTGGGGTAGTCCACGACTCAACAGCAGCAATCTTCTTCGGGCCAACAGATATATCGTCTCCCGTCACTACATGACCGAGGAATTCTACCTTTTCAAGGAAGAACTCGTACTTTAAAAGCTTTCCATAGAGTTTCTCCTTCCTGAGGGTCTCCAGCACGATCCTCTGGTGCTCCTCGTGCTCCTCTGGCGACTTCGAATAGATAAGGATGTCGTCGATGAAGACCACTACGAACTGGTCAAGGTATGGATGGAATACCCTGTTCATCAAGTTCATGAAGACTTCCGGGGCATTAATCAACCCGAACGGCATTACCATGAATTCGTATTAGCCGTACTTGGTTTGGAAGGCGATCTTCGGAACATCTTCTTTCTTCACTTTCACTTGGTGGTACCCCGACCTCAAATTGATCTTCGAGAACACCCGTGCACCACTCAACTGGTCGAAAAGATCATCAATTCTTGGAAGCGGGTATTTGTTCTTGATCGTCTTGCTATTCAAGGTCCGGTAGTCGATACACATTCGCACCGTCCCGTCCTTCTTGGGCACGAACAGTACTAGTGCACCCCAAGGCGACGAACTCGATCTAATAAACCCCTTCTCTAGTAGCTCGTCAATCTGCTTCTTCAGCTCTACGACTTCCTTGTTGTTGATTCTGTACACTCACTGCGACTGTGGCTCCGCGCCTGGCACAATATCAATGGAGAACTCAACGTCTCTGTCTGGCGGCAGTCCTGGCAGCTCCTCTGGAAATACGTCAAGAAATTCTGCGATGATGGGGTGGGGTAGCTCTTCCTCTGCTACCATGGTCCCACAAATAGCGTCGCCTCGTGGCTCTACTCCTCCTCTAGCGAACTTGTCACGCCCCAGAACCAGAATACTGAAGAACGGGGACGTGCACAGCCAGCTACGTATAACGGAACGGCAACCATCCCGCTATACGGTCACGGCTGTCTAGCTATGTGAGGGTACGCTACAAACCATCAGTCTCTTAGGGTCAAATCAAGCTATTGTCTCAATCTCAATAAGTAATGATAGTAACAAGATATCAGACCACCAAATATACAATTGTAAGGCATCCCAAACATTGCATATCCAGATGATCATGAAGCTAGTCGTACAAAATGTAAGGACTAGCAAGAGTTAAGTCATACATGATCAACCTCGAGTTGTCAATCATGATTACAGCCCGTAGGCAGACAGAAAGTAAAGTGCATCGAGCTAACAAGTGCTCGTCGGCTAAACGCCTCAAAAGAATAACAGTTAACAATACAGTGGGAGAAACAATAGAGAAAACCCACTCGTTGCCCGGGTTCCGTCTAGTGTTCACCATCGGGCTGGAAAGCAGGTAGATCCTTTGCTGCTGCTCCGGTATCTGGCCATACAAAACCAGCTGGGTCAGACCCCAGAAAGAGCAAGTGCCACAAAGGAGGCCACGAAATAAGAACAAAAGCCAGCAATCAGTACAATAATATAATTATATAACAAGAGACAGTAATCTAAGAAAAAGGCAGGATAGTTAGATATAAAAGACAAATCTTGTACGGAATCGATAAAAGACAGAACATATGGAAAGGCATGACAGGATGATATACGATGAGATGACCATGGGACTATTCAGATAGCCAGGTTACAACCCGTAAACCAAACAAGGACCGGGGTTGTAACCCTTCGTCTGAACGGAACTTAGTTTCTCCCACCATTTATCGGCAAGATAAAATATGCGAATTCAAGACTTGCAATTAAACATGATTAAGGTAAAGCACGAGTAATCATGTCATGTCATGACCTTGCACAGGATCAGGACAGGACAAGAGGGACTAGACTCCATCCAATCAATCACGGCCAAACAAGTACTACGGCTTACTACTTTAACTAACTAGGGTTATCACAGACCTGATTACTAACAAGATACAATGAGAATTCCAAGTCCGGTTACCTGTTTGTTACTACCTGAATGCTCCCAGCAAGAAAAGGAAAAGATAGCATGATATAGCAGACACACTGTAGTAAGATACATGTGTCCTAAGGTACCACGCTCGACGGCGGGCTGGAAGTGCGCTCATCTCGACGGATAGCAACAAATCCCATGTATATATATATAAGGCCGGGACCAAAGGGGCAACAGGTAACTGGGAAATTCTCCATGAACTAATTGATCAATCTAGTCATTACCCTAGCCAAATTCAGTATGAATCCCTGACCGTGGGAACCAGGGAGTCACGTCCTAGACATGATGCAAGACAAGACGAGTGGATTGTACAAGCAAGCAAGCAGGAACACCCACGATGTCAAGACAGGTCAAGCTAAGTTATCAAGTCATGTCAAGTCAGGAGTGCGCCGCCATGGGCCACTATCAAGTTATCAAGATAATTCATGTCAGGGTACTTGTCAGGAGTGCGCCACGACGGGCCACTATCAAGTCAGGTTGGTCATGTCAGGAGTGCACCATTACGGGTCACTGTCATGTTATGCTAGGTCCTTGCCATACCGTGCCATATACAATAGTCATTACAACATATTAAGTAAAATTAAGTTCATGACAAAAGGCGTAAGGATATAAAATGGGCGTAAAATATCTAATAAAATACAAATATAAATAGGACCATAGAAGAGCCAAGATCAAAAAATAACGAATTCATCATAGACAAGTAGGTTGTGCAAGGTATGTACTGCGCAGGGTGCCAAGTGCGCAGGGTGAGCTGCGCAGGAGTGGATGGCGCAGTAGATGGATTGCGCACAGGAGGATTACGCAGGGGTGGATTGCACAAGATCAGGTTGCGCAGGAATGGATGGCGCAGGGTCAGATTGCGCATGGGATGGATTGCGCAGAAGTGGACTGTGCAGAAGCAGATTGCGCATGAGCAGACTGCGCATGGGCAGTGCGCATGAATCCATGCGCAGTCGGGTTGAGCGCAGTTCGCTAAGGGGCAAGCTGCGCGGTCGGCGCTGCGCTAAAGAGCGCTGGCCGAGGGGGATGCGCAATCCAGCACTGCGCTAAAGAGCGCAGGCTGCAGGCTGCTACTCCAGGCCGAGAAGAACACCAAGAACTCCAAAAATTTAAATTTTCATATCTTGGTCAAATCAAAGCCAAATCTAGATTTTCAAAGTTCTAACTTGAGTAAAATTGAATTCTCTTTCACATGGAAGCATCAAAACCCACAAAAATCCAACCAAAATAGATCAAAACTATGTAAATCCAAAAATAGTTAAAACCTAGATCTAGAACAAAGGAAACTCCAAATCACAAAATCTCAAGTTCTAAAGTTGATCTCCATGGCCTAATCTAGCTAATGGACAAATAAAAAGTGGTTCTCATGTGGTGGCAAGGTGCACTTGCCTAATGGGTTGGAGAGTTGTGTGGAGGAAGAAGAAGAAGAATTAATGGAGGAAAATAATGAGGAGAGAGAGTGTTAGGTGGGGATTTTAATGGGGGAGGATAAGTTGTGTTGAGGGTGGAGGTTAGCTAAGATGGTCCAATGCATAATAAACCAAACCAAACCAATTCCTTCTCCTATCCAAATAAAACCAAGCTCCATTAAATCATAATTAATTCAGGAATGATAAATGACAATTAAACTACAATGCTAAGTATGAAATATACCACAACTTAACTGGTCAAGAAAATGAAAAATACTGGTCAGAAATACGATCACGTATAAAATACGTATTACGAATTTCGGGGCACTACAGAACTCGAACACAGTCTTCCCCGACGGACTCAATACGACACATCCGCGGTGACAATCAATGCTAGCAAAGTGTTTACTTAACCAGTCCATGCCGAGCACTATGTCAAAGCTCGGAAGGGGCATTATGAGTAAACTAGCGCATAGTTCTCGACCTCCTATGGTGATGCGGCGACCGACGCAAACATCCTTAAGATGACGCCTCCACCAGTCGAGACTTTATAGGTGTTATCTAAGGGCTTAGATGCAATGCTATGTCTAAAAGTAAAAGCTACAGATATAAAGCTGTGACTGGCTCCAGAATCAAATAAGGTAATAGCTGAAAAATATTCAAGGAGAACAGAACCTGCTATCATATCAGGAGATACTAGTGTCTCATCGACTGCCATGGCATAAGCTCTGCCCTGCTGCTGGTGCTGGCCGAAGCGCTGCTGCTGTGTGGGGAGGGGTTCCCTCTGCTGCTGGGGTATCGTGGGCCTCGTCGGTGCTCCTTGGGCAGGAGCTGCTTTCTGTGCTTCTGGGCACACCCTTATCTGATGTGCGCTAGAACCGCAGAATAAGCATACTCCAAGCCGTCTCCTGTACGCCTCCCTTGTATGTCCTAACTTCTTGTAGTAGTTGCAAGGCTCAAGTGGCTATCTCTGTTGGTTCTGCTGATTAGTAGGGGCTCTAGCTAGAGGCTGGTACTGCTGCTGCTGCTGTTGTGAACGGGGCTGTTGCTGCTGCGCTACGGTCTTTCCCGGAGCACTAGATCGTTTTGCAGACCCGGACTGGCTGCTGCCTCCTCCGTAAGTGTCTCGATCCCTCTTCTGTTTGTGCTTCAACTCCTTCTCTACATCTTGTGCGACCTTCAAGATCCTCTCGTATGTTGTGGCTTGGCTGGTGGCGACGGCTATGCGGATCTCATGTGATAGCCCCTTCCTGAACTTCTTGGCCTTGGCCGCTGGGGTCAAGGCATCTGAAAATCGACTGAGGCGGGAGAACTCAACGGAATACTCGTCGATGGTGAGGTTGCCTTGTTCGAGGCTCTCGAACTCGTTCTCCAACTCTTCGCGGGCTGCTTCAGGATAAAACTTCGCCTTGAATAGCTCTTTGAATTCCTTCCAAGTCACGTCTGGCGCAGTGAATCAGGGCTCATCCCTGTACCACGTGCAGGCAATGTCATAGAGCTGCATGCTAGCATTATCAACCTTCTGGTCTTCGGGGATTCGGGCCCTCCGGATATTGCGGTCCACATTCTCCAACCAATCGTCGGCGTAGAGAATTCCTTCCGTACCCTTGAATTCCCAGGGCCTGAGGTCTGTAAATTTTTTGGAGGTGTCGGGGCACTGCGGGGGAGCCTCCCTAGTCTGAAGATCCTCTCTCATAGTATCACGGAAGACGTCATCCTGTCGTGTTTGAGAAGTCATGATCTGCTGGAAGATCTCGAGGAGGGCAACATTGTCCAGCGGAGGTGGCGGGGGTAGAACTGGTGCCGGATGCGGGAGGGGTGCTGGCTGGTGGAAAGGTATAGGCTGGTGGAACGGTGCTGGTGGTGGGATCGGCGAAGTGAATTGAGGAGGTGGTGGAATGTCATCAAGGCAAAATCTTGTAGCCTGTGGCTGGAGGGTCCCGCCTAGGTAGGTGAAGCGGCCTCCACGAGTCGGTGGGGTTCCATTCGTGGAGGACCCACCAACGTTTGCTGGGGTATTCGGGTGAGCGGGGTTCCTGCCTTGATCCATCTAACTGTCACAAAAGTAAAATCGTTAGTCGGTATAAAAATTCAAACAAGATACAGATCAAAGGAATAATTGAGATCAAATGTAGAATTCAATAACGATATTAAACATATGGAGATGGTCCTTAAAGTCTAGTTTCTACTCGCAGGCCTGTAGTAGTACATCTAAGTTGAGTACTACCACAAGTTTCGCTATTTTTGCGAAATCTGACCTGCATGGGCCACCATAAAAATGTGTCATGACCCGCACCCAATATTTGGACATGAGCCGTGGGTACATCCAACATACACCGCAGTATCGATGGTAGAACGCTGTCTAGTCGTCTCCACAAATAATCAAATACAACCATGCAGTTTATGGATTTCCACAAAAGATCAAGTTTGCATATCAAATCTCATAGGAAATTATAAACACAATATCTATGGTGAAAGAAACAAGCTGATAACTGAAAAGAGATCACAAGATGTAGAGACCCAAATATGATAAAAGGAATGGTCTCAATATAATCAAAATGTACTAAAAGGGAATCCACTACTCAACTCTCATAATCCATAAATAAAATGAAATCCAATCAAGAGTTTCTGCGAGCAACACATGCTCTATAAAATGCTGTCTAGCTAATAGTCTCCTGCGGAGGGTAGCCCCGCATCCAAATCCTCCTACATGCTCAAATCAGTATCCACAGTATGCTCGTAGTAAGTGGAATATAACTCCTCTAACTCATCACCTAAAATATTCGTTTTCCAGTCAGGAATGGAACAAGTACACATACGACCACTATCCGAGCTCCAACAGAAATCACAAACATGTGTACAACATATGAGAATGAAACTAGGAAGTAACTAGCATCATGGTACAAGAGAAAAGACAAGTAAACTCTATCAATAAGAAATATCTACTAGAAAACGAATATATAGATCATGGTGACTTGGTAAGTGACAAAGCAATAAGGAGTGACTGAAATAAAACTATCTACGTGAGTTGAAATATCATGTTCGACGTATGAACGGCTAAGGGGTAAATCCGGCATCTACAAGTGTCGTGTGCAGATGCTATTGTTCACGAATAGACATCATGGGAATAGAATGGGTAGTCCATACATCTACTACGATATTTCCCCGCCCAGCTAGTACTCATGAAATTAATCGCAGTGAGAAATTATATAAAGGACAGTCAAATGTACTATAATTTCATGAAACTAGTAATCGTGTGACAATCGTGTCAACAAGCAGCAAGACATACGTGAAACATGTAAAGAGACTATCAAAGATGGTAACAATCAGCATATGCACTTGCCTGTCGTCCCGAGCTGCGAGTACTGATCAAGTGGAGAGTTGGAGTCCAAGTAACCTGTTTTGCAATTTTAACTCTAATTAACACAATGAAATTGACTACAATAAGAATATTTCTACAGTTATTGCTAATTTCCCCTTTTTACCTATATTTAGAGTATAACTGAACTAATAAGCCACTCTTGAGAAAACAACCTTTGGTTATTGCCCAACTTGCCCTCTTAATCCCTCTCTTGACTTGTTCTAGGTCATCCCATACTTAGTAATACACCTTCAATTGGTCAACCTCTAACATTCCTGTGTGCAGTGACCTGCTAAGTGCAATAGCCCACATCTTAATCTCTTGGTGCTACAAATGGGCATCATTAGTGGCTGGATACCAATAAGGGGGTCTCTTATTCATTAGTTGGATACTAGGCAAAGTTATTTGTCAAGAATTTCGAATATTCATCTAATACACATGTTGGTATCCATGTGTTAATTCCTAATTTCAAGTACCTGCACTTGAATACAACATCTACTTCTAACTGAGTCAAATATGAAAAGTAACACTACAGAACTAATGGTCTCTAAAGTGACTACCCAACCTGAAACACACCCCATGAACCCCAAGCATTCTGATACAATTAAACCTGGTACTTAACACCTATATAGATATAGCCAATGGCTTAGGCCAATACTCTCTATACCTGTATAGCTGAGGCCAGGCTCTTCACACCCACGCAGTAACTTGTATATCAAGGTTGCAGTAATAATATCTAACTATGACCTATAAACTCTCTAAATCACTAGTGCAAACCCACATCCACATCACTCCTTTGATACTTGATGTATACCCCAGGTACTTACCCCCATAGCCTACAGGAAGGAATTGCAATCTGCTACTTAAGGGGACAAGAGCTATAGGAGGACTGACTGAATTAAAGGAATGCAGTGAAAAGAGTCAATGAAGACAGATATAAATTCACCTGGGTGTGAGGCTAATAAGGCCACCCCTACATACATGGCTAATGGTCTGAACATCAAACAAGCTAAACAATTTCCCTCAAGTTCCTAACCCTCTCTGGCTGATAATAGTGTAGCAACAATATAATGACTGAACTAAGAACAATGCTGCTATACATAGGTATCCTATCATATTATAATGATGGTAAACATAAGTACTAGGGATGGTTATATTATAATACAGTTTTATCCTTGTTAGACAATTTGAATTTTATAAAGAATGGAAGATAGTAAACAAACAGTTACCAATGATAGAACTGGGAAGTTGTTCCCAAGAGTAAATTAATCCTTGTACCTTGATCCTCGACTTAGCAAGTGATACAAAGAATGAGCACACACGTGTTTGCACACAACTCTCTTCCTGGCACATGCACACACCCTGCTATCAACAGGTACTTATGTGTACATTCAGATACTCTTTTCTACTACTAACACTAATGCAATCCTATTCCTACAGACTCTTATATGACTCCAAACTTTTCTGGTCCCACATGCACATGTTTCCCTCCTGGACGATCTTGACAGTCCTCCTAACATATCACAGCTATTATAAGCCCTGTTATTTCATCAAGACACATTCACATAGGTCTCCATTCACTGATACTCGTATACTCCTTCACGGTATACCCTTCTCTGATACATGACCCAAAGTACCTGGTTTATCCTTACATCTAGGGTCATAACTGAAATAGGCTGAACCATGGTGAACTCGTGATGCAGGGCATAGTGAGGGAGGGCCAAATAGACACCATATCCCTTTCCTCTAGTGATGCAGCCCCATACACACAAAATCCTTGCCAATATAAAGGTACACTGATAACTCCCTGTTTACCAATGTACTCAAATGTGCACTGTAATTAATAGGGAGTGGGCGGTATTCTAACACTGGTAGGGTTGTAATAGTTTATTATAGCAGTAGAATGGTCAAGGTTGGATTTGAATCTATCCACATTCTATGACCCTGGTGCTTCGTTAATTGCAGTCTCAGATAATATTGTATGACTTATGCATCAAAGTTCACATATTTAAGCCTCCTAGCTGTTTATAGTTATCACTTTCTCAATTTCTAACCAACTGATACACAAGGACTTAATTATCTGCCGATACCGATGTAGGACAACCAAATAATGCTGTGACTGGCCTTCACATAGCCTAAGCCATGAAGGGATGAGGTCCAATACCTAAGGTGGCTTGTATAGCTACTGAGGGTTCCTGTACCAGAACTAAACTAATGCCATCATGTGCCATTATCTGACAGGTTGGCCAATGCTAAATTCCAGGGCTGAATCTCTAAGGTAGGGACTAATACTCTATTGTAGGGCACTCATGAAGGTTTATACACCATGGGTTTAGAGGGCTGGCCACTTACTGGTGGTTTAGTTTCAGTATGCACAGTCTACCACTAGTCTTTCCTTAATTCTTTTCAAAACATGTTCCAGTTCGAAAGAAATGGGGCATATAATGAAGAGCTTAACTTTGGAGTAACAAAGTATAAATTTTGAAGTGATTTCGTGTCACTGGCTTAAAACAGACAAATAGGAAAAGTAATTAATACAGAGAATAGGCTTAAAACAGGCAAATGGTATTTATACAAATGGGAAAAAGGTTCGAACCTGCAATGGATCAATCCCAGGGACAAACAAATCCCCATTTGATACTAACCTATACAGCCCTTACGTATACATCCTGACCCATAAACTCTTTGGTTTCCCGGGTATCCAAACTATGGTGACTATGTTGTTTGATACACATCTGTGTATCCATGATACACAGTTCTAATGTCCTGTTCCACCCTAACATAATTCGTATAGGAATTTCTCCATTAACTTCCTACTGTCAACCGATCTTATTGGGTTTGTATCTAAAACTCTAGCCCACACTCGAGATCTCTATATGCACAAGTAGGTACTGAGCAAAATGCGAATTGTAACAGTTGACATTTGAAACCATGGTTCCTCCTCACACTTTTGCAAGATAATAACTATAATCATATTGGTATTTCATGGTGTCCAGGTATCTGTGGGTAGACTATGTTCGACACGACTCGGTGTGGTGTACGAAGCATTCTCGATACCATCTATATTGTTTTACCCCCAGGTTCCTATATAACAATCAGTCGAACACCTACCCTTCCCATCTTCTATTAATTAATAACAGCAAATGCAAGCCTATCAATGGATCAATTAGATGAATCGAAGCTATGGTGGTCAGGGCATTACCTGCCGAAGATGGGTTTCCTCAATTCTTAAATTCCTCCTCGATGCAGAGCAGGAGCAACTTGCGGTAGAAAAAATTAGGGTTTCAGGAAAGGCTGGATCGAGTGCTCCCTAGAATTTATACTAGGGTTTGGATGGTTCAAGAGGATAGGATTGAATTCCTGATCCTTATCGAACAGTGATTTGAATCCGGCTCCTCCTTGGATTTGAATTCCTCTGGCCGTTAAGTATTTGGATTTAAAATCTGAACTTTACATTATAGTCCCTATAGTTTTGGCTAATTAGTGAACCACACCTTTTTGGTTTAGGGAAAGTTCAGGAAAACCCCTCCTACTCTATTATTTACCAAATAATTTATATACTTCATAATACTTCACACATAGGTTATTAATATTACTATGCAATTGATTATTTAGTAAAAAGAATAATGATAAATTAGGAATTTCGGGTCAGGGGCTTACAGGCGTGCAGGAACCGAACCAGCGCCATGGAGTTCCGGATGGAGATGCGGACTCCGAACCCGGCCTTCTCGACGTAGGCGTGCAGGCACCGGGCCAGTGCCAGGGACCCGAGCCCGACGGAGGCGGACACGACAAAGACCACGGTAGCGGCGTTCGGGGCAACGTGGGACCTCATGGAGTCGAAGACGCGCAGGGCCGTCGCATGGCATCCGAGGGCGGCGAGGCCCGAGACGGCGGCGGTCCAGAAGACGCGTCCCTGTGCGGCATTCCGTCGAACACCCGCAGGGCGTGGTCGGTGGATCCGTCTCGGGAGTAGGCGGTGAGCCGGACGGTCTGCACGAAGGGGTCGGGCCGGAATCCGAGGAAGAGGGCATGTGCGTGGAGCGACTTGGTGGCGGCGGCGGCGGTGGTGGTGTTGAGCAAGAAAGAGAAGGTGTGGGAGTCGGTAGGGACGTGGCGGCGGAGCATTTGGGAGTAGATGGAGAGTGGGTCGGCGGAGATGGCGATGGCGGTGTTGAAGGAGAAGGGGTTGGGATTAGTCATGGCAGAGAAGAGGGAGGCGGCGAAGGAAGGGTCGGCGTCAGGGCGCGGTGGAGGAGGCTGCTTGCGACGAAGGAGTTGCGGAAGAGGCCGACGATGACGGCGTGGGCGAGAATGGGGCGGAGGCGACGGAGGGAGCGGCGGTGCGAGAGAAGCTGGAGGCGGGGGTGCTGTTGGAACAACCGGTTGCTCCGCACCCAACATGGACCTCCTCCTCTCTTATAGAGAGGGGCAATTTAGTCCTTTCATCATCGTTGAACCAAAACACATGGGTCGGACCAAAAATCCACTGTGCTTTATATTATGGATATGAAGAGTTGCACTAATCTCCTAAAAGATTTGGGCTGAAAGCAATTGGGCTGAATGTAATAGAATTTTAAGGTTATATATAGAATCTAAGAGAGGATTCTGGATGCATTCCAATTTTGGCAAATGTCCAAATTTCTAGAAGAGTAGATCTAGAATCTTTCCACTCTAAATCATTTTGGTTATTTATAAATTATGACATCCCCTCTTTGTTGATTACTATAAAAATATTTAAAATAGAAAAATTAAATATTTAAACTAGTAATTAATTTGTTTAAAAATAATTTCAAGCTATAATTGATATTTGTTTTTAAAATTATCGAAACTAGTATAAGTAGTATTTTTATCCAAATTCTAGAAAGGAGAGGTTACACATAGGATTCCTACAAAACTTGGACATGAATGTGCACGCATGTCACGCCATGTAGCATCAGTTACGAGAAAATATTGCTAGAACCAACCGACTGGTTTTGTATTATAAAATCAACCTATGTTATACACTCTGAATTGAAATTACATGGCTATATATATATATATATATATATATATATATATATATATATATATATATATATATATATATATATAGCTTCTCCTACGGGAATAACTTACGGGACAAACTTACGGGATGAGAAAATATACGTATGGTTCTCTTCTTTATTTCTTTCACTTTAAAAATGTTAGATCTCTCCTTTAAAGAAGGAACCTATCTCTATCTTAAAGATAAGTCTATTTATTTTTTAAATAGTGAAAAATTTATTTATTTATTCAAAAAGTAGAGATAAAAAAGTTAATTTTATAATTTTTTTAAAGTAGAGATGGATTGTTTTAAAAAAATTATCTTTAAACGTAAATATCTTTTTAAAATATTATTCAAAAATATACTTAATATTAATGTTAATTTTAATATTATTTCTCATGTTAGTTTTTTGGTGCTAACTTTATTGTTGATATTAATTTTAATTTTAATTTTAATTTCAACATTAACATTAAGTTTAATTTAACATTAACATTAATATTCACATTAATATTAATATTAACATTAACATTAAAATGTAATATTAAAATTAAGATTAAGATTAATATTAAGATTAAGAATATAATTTAAAATTAAGATTAGAATTTAAATTTAGATTTAGATTTAAATTTATTTAAAAACAAAAATAAATTTAAATTTAAATTAAATTTAACATTAACATTAACATTAAAATTAAAATTAAATTAGATTTAGATTTAAATTTATTTAAAAACAAATTTAAATTTAAATTTAAATTAATTTTAACATTAACATTAACTTTAACATTAACATTAACATTAAAATTTAAATTAATGTAAAAATTAAAAATTAAAATTAATATCAACATTAATATTAAGATTAACATTAAAATTAATATTTTAAATATAATTTTTAAAGGTATATTTATTTTTAAGGATAGATTTTTTTTTTAAAAATATATCTTTATTTAAAAAAATAAATAAAATAATTTATCTATCTCTATTTTTTAAAATAAATAAATTCCTCTGTGTTTAAAACTAAATTTATAGATAAGCCTTATTTTTAAGATAGAGATATGTTTCTTTTTAAGAGTAGAGAGTAGAGATTTAAATATTAAAGAGAAATAAATTTCAGAAGAGAAACATACGTATATTTCTGCCAGATATTTTGAGTTTCTTTTCTTTCCGTAAGAAATTGCTCTATCCCGTAAACTCTTCTCGTAAACTTATCCCGTATAAGAAGAGGACTATATATATATATATATATATATATATATATATATATATATATATGCAAATGACCTCTAGCCTAGTGGTTAAGAGGGATGCATGCGGCCCAAGTGGTCGGGAGTTCAAGCCTCAGTGGAGGCGAGTTCGCCACAAGTACCCTTGCTTCAAAAAAAAAAAAAAAAAAATATATATATATATATATATATATATATATATATATATATATATATATATATATATATATATATATATATATATATTGCCACTTATTAAAACTGACTCACCGAAGAAAAACACGCATTAAACAAAACGGGCATCTAAATAGCTATAAACAAAACAATCATGCATCCGTGTGATTTTTTTTTTTGAACCAGCATCCGTGTGAAACTTTGACAATGAAATTTTGAGACAGTTCAAATGAATAATATGCAGCTCTTTGGTGTTTGTCCTCTCCATAATTTTCTCCCTCCATGACGAGTTCCTCTCAGGAAGCAAACATCTCCTATCTGTCATGCATATTAACATCAAAATACAACCAACTAAGCTCTCTAAATTAGAATGGGACACACTATATATTGTTGGAATTAAATAATTCCCTTGTTGTTCTTAAAAGATGAAAAGGAAAGAAAATGGACTTTAGTCCCACATCGGAAAAGAGAAAGGTTTTGGGAGTGCTTAAATAGGAATGTGCACTCATGTGAAGTGTGCAACAACCAAAAGGGTTGCTAGTTGGTGACCAATGGTTGTTGTTTTAACCTCTTCATGAAAATGTACACCGGCTCGGGATCGGACTCGGGATCGGGCACGGACGTAGAGGCGATAGTGGCGATAGTGGCGCATTGTAGACGCACTTGTGCACTTAGGCAACGTGGCATCGGAAATTCCTATTTTTGCAGCAGCCCAAACAAACGAAAGGGTGAATGAATCTTCGAACAGGTGAATGAATGTTGTTTCGGAAGGGTCGCGACTTCATGAAACAACACTAATCAATCTATAAATACAACAGATTTCTGAGTTTAAAACACACAGAATCTGAGTATTCATTCCTCTTCTTTTTCTCTTCCAAAGTTTCCAGAAAGGTGTTCTTCCCTACGCCGGTGTCTCACAGCGTCTAGTGAACCTCCGGCAGAAAGGCTGTCTTATCCTGGGTGTTCTGGCGTGCTGACTCCAAGACGTTACCGGAGTGCCCGAAACACTTTAAGGAAAGTGCTACTAAATGCACGATTCAAACATCGACGACATATTCAACTTCGCAAAACTGGTCAGTGAAGTTCAATCAATTTCTAACAATCTTAAAGTGTTGCAAATAATGGCGTCCGAGGCTGCGATTTCGAGCATCAAGGTCATGAATCAGGATCTAGTAAAACTAGATCGCTTCGACGGGACCAACTTTACACGCTGGCAGGACAAGATGATCTTCCTCCTGACAGCACTGAAGATCTACTACGTCCTCGATCCAGATCTGCCACCCATTCCAGAACCCACTGCAGCAGATTCTGATACGGTCAAGGCAGAACACAAAAAGCGCAAAGAGGACGACCTGCTGTGCCGTGGTCACATTCTGAATACCCTGTCGGACAGACTGTACGACCTCTACACAGAAAATCCTTCGGCAATTGACATCTGGAATGCTCTGGAATTCAAATTCAGAGCAGAAGAAGAAGGTACAAAGAAATTTCTTATATCAAAGTATTTTGATTACAAAATGGTTGGTACAAAGTCTATACTGGTCCAAGTACACGAACTACAAGTTCTAGTCAACAAACTCAGGGCAGTGAAGATAGAACTTCCGGAACCATTCCAAGTTGGTGCTATAATTACTAAATTGCCAGCATCTTGGAATAGTTATCGGAAGAAACTATTTCACAGCTCTGAGGATTTCTCACTGGAACAGATTCAAAAATACCTTCGAATCGAAGAGGAATCGAAGGAAAGACAGAAATCCGAGAACAACGGAGTTTCTAAAGCCAACGCGGTAAGCACGAAAGGCAAGAAGACTGCAGGAAAGAAGAACTTTCTCGGTCCTAAGAAGGACCAACAAAAGTTCAAGAACTCCGGCAATGCCAAAGGACCCAAGACCGGCTGTTTTGTATGTGACAAAGCATGATATTATGCCAGAGACTGTCGGGTTCAAAAGACCCAAAACAGCGAGGTAAATCTCACTGAGACAGAGGACATAATTGCTACGATGAGCAAACTCATGACGGTCAAAGGGAAGGCTCCAGGATGGTGGTACGATACTTGTACTATCGTTCATGTTTCCTACGACAAAGCAGCATTCAAGACCTATTCTGAAGTCAATGATGGACAAGAAGTTCAGATGGAAAATGAAGAACATTCAACGGTCGTGGGAACAGGTGATGTGGAAATCCAATTCACTTCCGGAAAAACTCTGACTAACGTACTTCACGTCCCGGATATGAGTAGGAACCTCGTCAGTGGAGTCTTGTTGGGTAAACCTGGAATAAAGTCTGTCTTTGAGTCGGGCAAATTAATATTGACCCGTAATGGAGTGTTTGTTGGAAAGGGATATACCGATGAGGGTATGATAAAACTTTGTATCATTGAGAATAATATTAATAAAGTTTCTACTTCTGCTTACATGATTGAGTCATCTACTTTATGGCATAGTAGATTAGCGCATATAGGTATTAGCACTATGAAAAGGTTAATCAAATCTGGATTAATTTCATGCAATTCTGAAGATTTAGATAAGTGTGAAATTTGTGCAAAATCCAAAATGATTAAAAAAAACTTTTCACAGTGTAGAGCGTAATACTAATCTACTAGATTTAGTTCACTCTGATTTATGTGAATTTAATGGCACATTATCTCGAGGAGGTAATAAATACTTTATTACCTTCATTGATGATTGCTCTAGATTTACATATGTATATTTATTAAAGCATAAAGATGAAGCCTTTAATGCTTTTAAAATATATAAATCAGAGGTTGAAAATCAACTTGGTAGAAAGATTAAAATACTTAGAAGTGATAAAGGTGATGAATATTTTTCTTTTGAATTTAATACCTTCTGTGAAGAAAACGGTATTATTCATGAATGTTCTGCACCACGAACACCTCAACAGAACGGACTAGCAGAAAGAAAAAAAAAGAACGTATCAAGAAATGATAAATGCAATGCTAATGTATTCTGAATTATCATTTAGTTTATGGGGAGAAGCTTTACTTACTGCATGTCATATAATGAACCGGATTCCTTTGAAGAAAACTGGTATTTCACCATATAAGATATGGAAAGGCCGTAAGCCTAATATCAGTTATTTTAGAGTGTTGGGGTGCATAGCTTATTACAAAAATATGGATCCTAAAAGGACCAAATTAGGTCCTCGTGGAATCAAAAGTGCTTTTGTAGGTTATGCTGCCAATAGTAAGGCATAAAGACTTTTAAACTTAGAGTCTAATATTATTGTCGAATCCAGAGATATGGAATTTTTCGAGAATCTTATCACTAAAAATAAGGATCCTGAAATTCCTGCTAATGAAGAGTCTCGTGAGGAGAGCTCTTCACGGTTAGTTGAAAAACAACCCGAGCTTCGGATCAGCAAGAGAGTTCGAAAGGCTAAGGATCTAGGACCCGACGAAATAGATTCTCAAATTATTTCCTTTTACTTAGTGGAAAAAAATACAGAGAAATTTATTCGAAAGATTCCTATCATTCTTCAGGTAGAAGATGATCCTAAAACCTTTAAGGAAGCAATAGATTCGCGGGACTCATTTTTTGGAAAGATGCTATCCAAGATGAGATAGATTCGATAATGTCTAACCACACTTGGGAAATTGTCGATCTGCCCAAAGGTTCGAAACCTATTGGATGTAAGTGGGTGTTCAGGAAAAAGTATCAAAGTGATGGTACTTTAAACACCTACAAGGCTAGACTAGTAGCCAAAGAATTTCGACAAAAAGAAGGAATTGATTATTTTGACACATATACACCAGTAGCAAGAACGACTACAATTAGAATATTGTTTGCGTTAGCTTCATTGCATCATCTTAATGTTCATCAGATGGATGTCAAAACGGTATTCTTAAATGGAGATCTCGATGATGAGATTTACATGGAGCAACCGGAAGGGTTCGTGCTCCCAGGAAATGAACAAAAGGTATGCAAACTTGTTAAATTCTTGTACGGATTAAAATAAGCACCAAAGCAGTGGCATCAGAAATTTGACTCAGTCATAATTTCTAATGGCTTTGTTCACAATGTTTGTGACAAGTATTTATACACTAAAGTATATGGAAATATTATGATATTTCTTTGTCTCTACGTTGATGATATGTTGATCATTAGCAACGAGATGAGTGGAATTACAGAAACGAAGAGGTTTCTAACTTCTACATTCAAGATGAAAGATCTTGGAAAAGTTGACACTATTTTGGGGATCAAAGTAATACAAAACAGTGGGGGTTTTGAACTTACGCAGTCACACTATGTTGAGAAAGTGCTAAACAAGTTCAAACACCTAAATTTCAAAGAAGTGAACACTCCATTTGATCCAAGTGTTAAACTAGAAAAGAATTCTAGAAGAGCCGTCGCTTAATTAGAATACGCAAGTGCTATTGGATGTCTTATGTATTTAATGCAATGCACAAGACCTGATATAGCATTTGCAGTTAGTAAAATGAGTAGATTTACTAGCAATCCTAGTAATGAGCATTGGAGGGCTATCGGAAGAATTTTTGGTTAACTTTTGAAAACCAAGAATCTTGGATTATAATATGGTAGATTTCCTGCCGTATTAGAAGGATATACCGACGCTAGTTGGATATCAAGTGTTGGGGATAACAAATCTACGATAGGTTGGGTATTTAAGCTAGCCGGATGGACAGTTTCTTGGAAGAGCAAAAAACAAACGTGCATTACCCATTCGACCATGGAGTCAGAGTTTGTGGCTCTAGCTTCTGTAGGACAAGAAGCTGAGTGGTTGAGGGATCTTCTATTAGAAATTCCGCTGGCTAAAGAGAATGTATCAAAAGTGTCAATACATTGCGATAGTCAAGCTACTCTAGCAAGAGCCTACAACGAAGTGTATAATGGGAAGTCTAGACATATAAGTCTAAGACATACCTACGTAAGGAAATTAATCAAAGATGGAATCATTTCTCTTACGTATGTGCGTACCAGCTATAACTTAGCTGATCCCTTTACTATACCACTAGCTAGGGATTTAGTAAAGTCTATCTCGAGAGGTATGGGATTGAAACTCCTTGAGTAAGAGTTCTAACAACAGTGGCAACCCAATCTAATGTTAAGAAAACCTTAACCTTAGATTCAATGGGTAACAACAAACTGTTGATTTGGATGTATACGACATGATTATGTCGACTGTTGCAATTTGAGGGTTGAGTTTATAAAACTCTTAATGAAGTTCAGTAATGTTAACATGTATCTGTGAAGCAACAGAGATACTGAAAGAACTTCACCTATGTGAATTTAGAGATGGTGCCGTCTCAATAAGATCTGGAGTTTATCTTATAAAAATTCACGAGACAGGATCAGCACATGGCCATTAATAGTGCTAAGCGAGAGATGTAGGCGAAGAACTACAAAAGAATGTGTGTAAAGTAACACCGATTTTATCACAAGGAATAACTGGTTCAAAGCCTAGCTACCAGAGATTTCGATAAAATCTTGTGTTGCATCTACTAAGGTTAGGTTCAAATCGAAAGATACCTCACTGTATTAACATTCTTAGTGATGTATTCTGGAATTCCTTTCCATCATTTATGGAACAAGTAGGAGATTGTTGGAATTAAATAATTCCCTTGTTGTTCTTAAAAGATGAAAAGGAAAGAAAAGGGACTTTAGTCCCACATCGAAAAAGAGAAAGGTTTTGGGAGTGCTTAAATAGGAATGTGCACTCATGTGGAGTGTGCAACAACCAAAAGGGTTGCTAGTGGGTGACCAATGGTTGTTATTTTAACCTCTTCATGAAAATGTAGCCGGTGTTGCCACCGGCAACACCGGCTCCGGCTCCGGCTTGGGCCCCGGCTCGGGATCGGGCACGGGCTCGGGCACGGGCTCGGACGTAGAGGCGATAGTGGCGCATTGTAGACGCACTTGTGCACTTAGGCAACGTGACATCGGGCGAGCGGCGTAGGCTCGGGCCTCGGGCTCCTCGCGGCGATTCTCGCCCCGACAATTCTTATTTTTGCAGCAGCCCAAACAAACGAAAGGGTGAATGAATCTACGAACAGGTAAATAAATATTGTTTCGGAAGGGTCGCACTTCACGAAACAACACTAATTCATCTATAAATACAACAGATTTCTGAGTTCAAAACACACAGAATCTGAGTATTCATTCCTCTTCTTTTTCTCTTCCAAAGTTTCCAGAAAGGTGTTCTTCCCTACGCCGGTGTCTCACAGCGTCTAGTGAACCTCCGTCAGAAAGGCTGTCTTATCCTGGGTGTTCTGGCATGCTGACTCCAAGACGTTACCGGAGTGCCCGAAACACTTTAAGGAAAGTGCTACTAAATGCACGATTTAAGCCTCGACGATATATTCAACTTCGCAGAACTGGACAGTGAAGTTCAATCAATTTCTAACATATATATATATGGAAAAATTTATGATATGTCCAAAAATTGTAAAAGTTTTATAGTAAAACTCACCGCAAAATAACATTAAATTGCGTGCCCAGAATTAACGATGAATATATAAAGCGTGTTTTGAATGACCTTTTTGTCCTTCTAATTTATTGAAAACACCCCCGAACCCTCTCTTAAAAAAAACATTTCGATTCTTCCTGTTATTTAAGGGCCGGTCCTGACATTGAAGAGGTCCGAGGAGACAAATCAAAGTTGGGCCCTTTATGTATTCCTGCAAAAAATTTATAATCTTTTTGAGATTCAACCAATTGTTCTAATCTTTTTCTTTTCTTTTTTCTTTTTTCACTACCTGATTCGTATTTCCTATGAAACATGTTTATAATAGTAACTAAAGTAAAATGCTAAAAATCCAAATAACAACTGTCGTTAAAATTCAAAAAAAGAACAATAGAACCTATTTTTGTTGACTCCCAAGTGCCAAGATGCCAATCGAAAATCTATAGATCCTCCAATAGATTTTAGCTTTGGCTCTCAAAGTCTGTAGATTGATGAAGAATAAAATTAAGAATTTGCTATGGCTCTCAAAGTAAAAAATAAAAATAAAAAAAAAATACAAGAAACTCTTCGAATTCTGAAAATTTAAAGAAGAGTATTGACTATATTATTTACCGTCTGTGCTAAGAGGAGCTTTGAAAAAGAAGAGTGGTTCTTGACTTTCAGCCTTCTCCACCAAGAGGAATTCTTTCTGCTTGTGATTCGTGAAGGAGGAGGAATCAAGGAAGCTTTCAAAGAAAGAGTTTTGTTAATTGTTACAACTTTTTTTTCCCTCCAGTCAGCCTAACCATTTGGCATTTGCAACTCTTTCTTGACATAAGAAGAAGAATTTTTAAATATTAACGAGGATAACTCTTTGGATTCTGCATTGATAAATGGCTCTTTGCATTCTGAGTTGATTATGACTACAATTTAATGCTTATTCATTTTTTAAAAAAATTAAAAAATAATATGGGGGAGGGCAGTCGAACATAATACATAGTTACCATTCAAATTCAAATGATTTTTTTGATAGCATTTAAAATAATTAAATGATATGGAGGGGTGCCAACCGGACTTAGCATATATTCAGCATTCACTTAGCAATTAAATGACACATGGCCCCCAAAAATATGCTCATTGATTAAATATTTAAATGATAGCCAAACATAGCATTTAAGTTAGCATTGAAATAATTTTTTGATAGCTGTTAGTTATTACCATTCAAATTACTTTTTGAATTCTCTTCCCATAGCATTTAGTCATTAATATTAATGCTCATTAATTTCTTTTTTTGACTAATAAGTAATAACTTGCATCTTAATTATGGCACCCCAAAAATATGGGGCCCAGGATAGGTGTACTTGGTGCATTTGTCCAGGGCCGGCCCTGTCTTCTTCCATACGCCGCTCAGTTTCGAATTTAGGTTTTTTTCTCCAAAATATATCTTCAAACCTTCCTCTCCATTCGTAATCTTCACACCATGTCGGCATCACCGGCAGCATCATCACCGACAGCATCACCAGTTAGAGAAGATATACCAGTTGTGGAGAAAATAAAGACAGTTGTAGAAAATCTAAAAGAAAATGACGAAAAACTACGAAAACGGATAACTAAGAAAGTTGCACATAAGAAAAATGAAAACGATGCTAAGCAACAAAAAGTGCAAAAAGAAGGCATAACTTTAAGTTATGTTCATGATTCTGTATAAAAACACGGAAAATGGCATTCTCCGTGTTAAAACGCATGAGAATGTTCATTTTCCGTGTTAAATTACACGGAGAATGTCATTCTCCGTGTAATATAAATCAAGAAAGTCATTCTCCGTGTAATTTAAATCAAGAATGTCATTCTCCGTGTTAAATTACATGGAGGATGCCATTCTCAGTGTTAAAACATATGAGAATATTCATTTTTCGTGTTAAATTATACGGAGGATGCCATTCTCCACAATTTTAACACGGAGAATGACATTCTCTATTTTAATTACACGGAGAATGGCATCCTCCATGTTAAAACGCATGAGAATGTTCATTATCCATGTTAAATTACACGTAGAAAACTATTCTCCGTATAATATAGCACGGAGAATCGCATTCTTTGTGTTAAAACGAATGAGAATGTTCATTTTTCGTGTTAAATTATACGGAAAATGTCATTTCCCGTGTAATTTAAATCAAGAATGTCATTCTTCGTGTAATTTAAATCAAGAATGTCATTCTCCGTGTTAAATTACACGGAGGATACCATTCTCAGTGTTAAAACGCATGAGAATGTTCATTCTCCGTGTTAAATTACACGGAGGATGTCATTCTCCATAATTTTAACACGGAGAATGACATTCTCTATTTTAATTACACGGAGAATGGCATCCTCCGTATTAAAACGCATAAGAATGTTCATTATCCTTGTTAAATTACAGGTAGAAAAACCATTCTCCGTATAATATAGCATAGAGAATGGCATTCTCCGTATTAAATTATACGGAGAATGGCATCCTCCGTGTTAAATTACACGGATAATGGCATTCTCATGCGTTAAAATGCATGAGAATGACCATTATTCGTCTTAAATTATACGGATAATAAAATTCTATGGGTTAAAACGCATGAGAATGACTATTCTCCGTGTATAAAAATAGAGAATATCATTCTCCGTGTTAAATTACACGGAGAATTCCATTCTTCGTGTATAAAAACACGGAGAATGTCATTCTTCTTGTTAAATTACACGAATAATGATATTCTTCGTGTTAAAACGCATAAGAATGTGTCACTACCAAATTTAAGCTTGAGGATATTTTGGTCATTTTAAGAATTTTGAATTTATTTTAATTATTGGGGTGTTGATTGTTATTTTTTACTTTTGCTAGTTGAGACTTTGGAGACTAACCAAGATGTTGACTCTAGCTATGGTGACTTGAATAGCATGGTGGGACCCTAGTCTAACTTAAGTCAACCCAAGTTAAGTCATTTAGAATCAAGTTTCAAATAGGAGGATAAATGATTAGGTTCATAGGCTTTTGACTTAAGGAGTGATTTCCATTACCAATGAAACTTGGCCCGAGCCTACTAGTCAAAACCCTAACCCTAATTTTCTCCCTCTATGGCCGGCCACATAGGGACCCCCCACTATATAATATCTCTTTTTTGGGTTCTTGCCTCTTTTGTATTAAATCAACTTTTGTAAAGGAAAGGTATTGTCATTCTTTCCCAATCCATAACTATTCTATTTTAATTCCTTTTTTACTCTAGTTTCTTGCATTGGAGTCTAGTCCTACTCTATTTTCTGTTCATGGAGAGAAATCTCAGTTTTTGTACAATTTGGAGCTTTTGGCTAGCAAGGAGAATCATTCTATTTTAGAGCTTTTTCTTGTCATTGACACACTATAGGTAAACCCTCTAAATTGTGTTTTAATTCTGATTTCTTTGCATATTAGACTAGATCTAGGTGTCTCCTAGCTATGGTGTGTGATTTGTGTAATTTTGTATTGATTTCGTGTCCGTATCGGACACGTATCATAACCTAGTTCTAGGTATTTGTGAAAATATCTCAATGGATTTTACTTTGCTATTTTTGGAAAGTGTTTGAATAGAAATGTTGATTTATATGTATGTTTTGATTTCCTAATTGACTGAGTAAAATTTAAGCCGTGTCCGTATCCAAACAGGACACGAACACGCCCACTGCACACGTGCGGACAGTGTCCTGCTGCCCGACTGTGAATACTCTTCACACAGGACACGTGGACACGAAAAATTTGGGAAGGACGATGGGACAATGTCTGTCATCAACCTCCCAAAATTTGGGATCACTTGGTGCACCACACGGGGAGCAATCTGACCCACACTGGACACGTGCTGTGCGCACATTGTCAAATTCACGCACTGACACGCGTTTCATGTCCGCACTAGACACGACTTGGATACGTCATGGTGTGTGCAGTGTATAGCCCTAGTGTTGGGCTACATGTGGATATTACCATATGGACACACGTGTCGTGTGTCGTGTCCACGAACGCAATGAACACGTGCACGAGACTGTACACTGTTAGTGTGAGTCGTGTGTGGGAATTGGTCTTGGACACGTTTGTGTCCAGTTTTAGGACACCAAAACACTTGCACGACACATTCATATGTGATACTTTAATTACCAACCATAAAACTGAGTATTAGTTGTATTTTTGAATTCGAACTATGGTTTCCCCAAATTTATGATACTTAGGGCTGTTATTGATTTTTCTGAGATTAAAATGTGTTTTACTGATTTTTGTTGATGGTGGTATTGCAATGTTGTTTCCCTATATACATCTGAGTTTAAGTTGCATGATAGGATTAATGTTAGCTAGGTGCATTGGGTTTTCGAATTGCATGATCACTGGATTTCGAAATACTTTGGACTGTTTTTCTGAGAACTGTCATGTGTGCACTGTTTTCTCATATGGTACACACACCCTCCTTACTGCCACACACATTACTGTCACTCACACACTCATACACACACACAGGAATCTATATACACACATACTCACTGTTAGGTACACACACCTGACACACATATATATATATATGCACATGTCACTCTATCTCTCTCTCTCTCTCTCTATATATATATATATATATATATATATATATATATATATATATATATATATAAATATATATATATATACATATATATTGCCTATATGATTAATTTATATGTGGATGTGGTAAATAAATATGTGTGTTGCCAATATAGATTGTATATGGCATATAGCCTATATGGTTCCTATAGGTATTCATATGTGTATATGGTAATGTATACACATAAGATTGTGTGGATAGCAGGTACGGCATTGTGATGATGTGTGAATGCTAGGTAGATATGGTTAGGCTTAGTGAGACTTGTCTGGGTTAGGTTTGACCTAGTTTGACTAGTGTAGTTGACTAGAGTTGACCAAAGGTTGACTTTAGCCTAGATTGACTCCAACATCATGTAGAATACATTGTAGTACTCTATTTTACCATTTTGGATATGTTGTGACTTGTACTGTTCTAATAGGAGCCAGACACCACTCCTCAGGCAGTATTTCACTTCAGATACTCAGTATATCAGGCGAGTACATTCTCTGACCATTTCATACTTGCTAGGACTATATTCTTGCTCTAGATTACTTTACTTGATGTTGTCACGATGGAAACACAGATTAGTACTATATGGATCTTTTCATACGATGTTATCCCCTCGGAAGCATCGGATAAATCATGTCATGTGTGTTTTACTTGCATCATATATTCATGTGCTTTCACCATTCATGTGCACTCTCGTGATTCATGTACTCTCATGTTCACGGAGCCCCCATGTTTATATTCATGTGCACCCATTTATGGGCCCCCATGTGAAACATGTACAATAACATAACTTGAACGGATCCTTGTGTATTGATTAGGGATGGGGGAGTAGAAATAGTCATGTGGACATTTTCAAAGTAGTGTAGCCATGTACAACCTCTCATATTTATTATTAAGTTGTTAACATGTTTATCTTGTACTCTAAATCACTAGTTCATTGTAGCTCTTTACTTATAGTAGATATTTCTTTACAATTTTTTCTTTTACTTTATGTATATTCTTTAGCGTTTCATATATTTTACTCTATTGCCTGTATTATATTTCTGTCATGATATGAACTGCATGAGATGTACTGTGCTCGCTTCCATCCTGACTGGACCTGTTAAAAATATTACAGATGACCTTGAGGAGTTCTGTCCCACATACTATGGAGCAGGCCTAGATGACACATGTGAGCTGGACTCCCAGGAGGACCCAGCACTTGCAGAGGATATTACCCCAGTTGTCTAGGCTAGTTAGCTAGACCAGTATCTTACTTATTATTCTGTCTTGGTGGATACACTTGTACTTATTTAGGAATTTATTATTCTGGATATTGTGGAGTTATTATCTTAGACATTTAGATTCTCTCTCTTATCTTGTATTTCATCTGTGGATTCTGTTGATTCTAACTATCTTATCATACTTTCTCCTTAGCTATGATTGAGTTGTACTTTATATATTATTCCTCCATTCGGAGAGTATAACTGTACATGTCCTTTATAACTATAGATGTATGTGACCTAGGACAGCGTTCTACCGCCGACACTGCGGCGTAGGCTGCACATAACCACTTTTCGTGCCCCTACACTGAGTGCGGGTCGTGACAGAATAACTATTTTCCGTGTAATTTAACACGGAGAATGTCATTCTCTATTTTAAATTACACGGAGAATGGTCATTCGCAGTGTTAAAATGCATGAGAATGACCATTCTCCGTTTTAAATTACACGCTTAGTGACTATTCTCCGTGTATAAAAATGGAGAATATTATTCTTTATGTTAAATTACACGGAGAATGCCATTCTCCGTGTACAAAAACACGAAGAATGACTATTCTCCATTTTAAATTACACAGATAATGATATTCTTCGTGTTAAAACGCATAAGAATGACTATTCTCCATGTAATTTAACACGGAGAATGTCATTCTCCGTATTAAATTACACGGAGAATGGTCATTTTCAGTGTTAAAATGCATTAGAATGACCATTCTCCATTTTAAATTACACGTTTAATGGCATTCTCCGTGTATAAAAACATGTAGAATGACTTTCTCAGTGTGTGTGTGAGGGTTGGTGGGACTTTGTATTTTCCTTAATGACTGTCTTTGAACAACTCTTAATTGCCACCTTCTTTATTGGGTGAAGTTGAGGAGTTTGTGGCATGGCATCCACTTGTAACAAATCTATTAAATGAGATTGATTATGATGACTATTAGGTTCATCTGTATTAATTTATTGGCCAATATGGCCTATAAAAAGGGGGTTTCTTGAGGAGCAAACTCCATCATCTTCATAGCATTCCCATTATGCACGATCCTGACTTAGCTTTAAGAGGAACCTGGCCTGGCATCAGTTGGCTGTTAGCTGTAGATCTCTTCGTTCAAAGTAGTTATGTCCTTGTAGAAGAACACGTAGTAGTGAATCTCGAGATGCATTGGAACACCTTGTTCGAACCTGAACAACATCTTGGCAGTCCTCGTGCTTTGTCAAAAAGTTGGGGGGCATGCTATGCCCTTCTCAGTAACGGTCTAGCAGCCCGTTATGCTTGAAGAGCCACAGGTTGCTCTGTCTTGTGGAGGAATATGCTTCGATGGAGATCAATTTTCTAGTATGTGCACCAAGAAGAATAAGGGTTGCGCTTCTGTGAAGATTAACCACATTCTAGACTTCTTTAGGCCTTTCTGAATCTGTAATATATCCTTTGTAGAAGAACAATATAAGTCTTTGTAATAGATCCTTTGTAGAAGAACAATATGAGTCTTTCTGAATCTGTAATAGAATCTTTGTAGACATAGTAATAAAAAAAACTTTCCATACTTCTGTTTGAATTTTATTTTTCTGTGTCTGTATCTTTTGTAACATCTGCTGTGTCTTCTATAATAAAATCACGGAGAATGGTCATTCTTCGTGTAATAATGACGGAGAATGGCCATTCTCCGTCACACTTTCACGAAGAATGGCCATTCTTCGTGTTAAATTGCAAGGAGAGTGTCCATTATGCAGTCAAAAAATGGAAACAGTAGACATAACAGATTTCAAAATAGCGCCATTGATATCAAAAAGGTAAGAAATGTGTTAAAAAAGAAAGAAATGTAAGAAATGTATTCAAAAAATGATCATTCTCTATTTTGGATGACGGAGAATGGTTATTCTCCGTGTTAATACCACGGTACTTTCATAGGTGACACGGTAGAAAACTAGATCTCCCTTGAAACAAAGATTAACTAAACAACTTGAATCTATTCCCCCCTGATAACATAAAAACAGAAGAGATCACAAAATAGGACACCACATTTATGATCATTATCCGTCTAAAACTAACGGAGAATGATTATTATCCGTATAAACTAACTGAGAATGCCATTCTCCGTGTTAAATTATACGGATAATAGTCATTCCAATGTTTTAAGGCATAAGAATGCCATTATCCGTGTCATTTAAAATAGAGAATGACATTCTCCGTATTAAATTACACGGATAATGGCATTCTCATGCGTTAAAATGCATGAGAATGACCATTTCCCGTCTTAAATTATACGGAGGATGCCATTCTCCGTATTAAATTATACGGAGTATGGCCATTCTCATGCGTTTTAACGCATGAGAATTGCCATTCTCCGTATAATTTAATACGGAGAATTCCATTCTCCGTTTTAAATTATACGAAGAATGACATTCTCCGTTTTATTTAAACGAAGAATGACATTCTTCGTATTAAATTACACGGATAAGGGCATTCTCATGCGTTAAAATGCATCAGAATGTGTAACGCCCCAGTCCCAAAATACGTAGGACTAGGAACGTAGATATGCCAGCTGTATACATACGAAGTACATGGGTCTCGTATGTATACATAAGCTGTAAAATACGGTAACCACAACAAACTAATCTCATCCACTGAATATAATAAAAGATATCATATAATCAACTATGAATTGTCATTGGTACATGTAGTTGGGCGAAGACAAATCCACTACCAACTATGAAAAGAAATACACAACAAAAGAAAGAGTTTGGCGAGCGGAGCAAAGACGATCAAAAGTGCAATCATCCTCAAAGAAATAGTAACGATCATGGCAACGGCTAGAACACCTACGAAAGACAAGAGCACACACCTGGCGAGATAACCAGGTCCTCAGAGGGACGTAACAAGACACATAATATCATGCCATAAACTGAATATAGTTAGCTCAAAAGAAAACAGATAAAGGTCCTTAACCATTTTATGTGAAAATGTAATTTGAAGACAATGTTCCACACAAGGGCTTCCGAGACTAGAAACACGGCGCGTTAGCATTTCAACCAAGGTACTAATGGCATCTAGAGGAAAATAAATAAATGTACGACACACTAGTCTCTCGGGTGAGTCACTAACGGCAGCTAGAGGAAAGTAAATGCACGGCACATTTGTGTTTCAACCGAGGTACTAGTGGCATCTAGAGAAAAGTAAATAAGTGCACGGCGCACTAGCTCTCGGCTGAGTTACAAATGGCAGCTAGAGAAAAGTAAATGTGTGAAAGTGCCTGCATCTAATAACTGTCTTTCCCTTTCCATGCACTACTCGTGCTGAATCTACACCATAATATTTCTAATAACTGCTAACTCTTCTAGGCAATTATATTAGCGGTTATATCCTAACGCTCGTCCTGTACACACCGATGTACGGTCGGTACACAAGTCCGAATCTATATGAGACACGTGACATCGTGGCACACAGGTGTCGGACCAATGAATGCGGCACAAACAAGGTGGTCCCTTAACTCTAGGCCAAATGCATAAAGTATTATAATTTGCAAGTACATATGGTTTTGAAAGAACAACTTATAAGAAATAAAACGTGCATGATATTGAGCAAGAAATTAAACAGTAAAGGCAAGGTGTCTTGCCTGGTGTACTGCAATGATCAAGGTGGCACAAACTGCGACTTCGGTATAATAACTATGTAAGGTAGCCTCTGATGGTGGCACGGACGGTTCCATCGGGTCCAGAACGGTTAACTTAGTTAGGTTTGACATGATGAAGTGCAGTATTGGAGGGGAAATAGGAATAATGGGATTGGTAGGGTCAAGAATCGATAGTCGAAGGTTTTGTGAAAGTAATATATACTATTTTAGAAAAATAATTATAACGCTTGAAGCTATATTTTATAGTGAAAAATAATTTTAGATAAATGCATACTTGAAAAATAGAAATCATTTTTAGGCTAAACCCTAAATTTTTCAAAAATAAAATTATAGGTAGAAAACTATATATATAAATATCATAATATATTCTAAGTTAAAACAAAATTTGAAATTGATTTAGACAAAATTCATGATATAACTTTTTAGAAAATATTTATAATATCTATAACAAATATATTTTTAATCCACTACTAGTAGGTACAAAAATGATAATAACCATAAAAGAAAAACATGATAATAATAATAAGGCTTCTAGCAATTTATACCTAGTATATTAAGATACCAATAACTTAATATCCAAAAATATAAATATAAATATATTTTTATATATGTACTGTTTGCAACAGTACTTACAATAGTAAAAATAACAATGATTAAAATAGTAGTAGTAATAATAATAATAATAATAATAATAATAATAATAATAGATGCAAAAAGAAAGAAAGAAAATAATAATGATAATAATAATAATAATAATAAAAACTCTTCATTCCCACAGTGAGAGAGAGGGAAAGGAACAGAAGAGAGAGAAGAGAAAGGAGAGGAAATCGAGGGAGAGAGCGAGGAAACGAGGGAAAGGAAAGGGGCTGTGGCGAAAGGGAGGAATAGGGAAGGAGGGAGTCGGGGGCTCGGGGCTGACGAGGGCGGCGCGACGTCGGTGAGGGAAGGCGGAGAGAGACACGGCGCTCGGGTACGTGTGGTTACAAAGTCGACTGGCCGCGGAGGAGAGGCGCGTCGGTGCGATGCCGAAGTACTTGGCTTGGACGCCGAAGCGGCCTCACGAAGCTGGGTATCTAGAGGCGCGAGAACGTCGGTCGAGATGGGGTCGTGAGCTCGTGGCGGTCGGATATTGGAGTTGGGGAAGGTAGAGAGGAGCGGCGGTGCTCGACCGCGGGCGAGCTGGACGAGGAAGGACGCCGCCGCTAGCTCCTGGGTGGCCTTTGGCGGAGATCACTGCGGCGTTGGTCGGGAAGTCATGGCCGCGGCACAAGGAGGCAACGACCAAGGACGGAGGCGGCGTCGAGGAAGGTGAGTACGGTGATGGTTTTTTTGGGGTTTTCTTAGGTTGACGGTGGTGGTGGTTTGGGGCTGCCGCTGCGGTTGCCGCGGTGGTCGCCGTGATGATGATGGTGGTGGTGGTGGTGGTAGGGTTTGGCGGGGGATATCGGAACGCCGACGATGGCAGGGTTGGGGAGTTTCGGCGGTGGCCGAGGGCGGTGGAGAAGTTTGGTGGTGGAGGTGTCAACCAAGGTGGTCGGGATAAAATAGGGTGGCAATGTTGGTGTATCCGTGGCACCGGGGCCGGGACTATGCGGGGTTGGACGGCGATGGCGAGAGATGGTGGCAATAATAGGGATGGTCGGAGGACGACAGGGTGGTGCTGGGGTGCTCAGTTGGGGTTCCGTCGACAGGTTTAGGATATGTTTAGGGATAGGTATTTGATTGTGTCAGGTCTGTCGACACGGAGAGATGGATAATGTATTTGTAAAAAATGGAATAAGAATTTGACGGGAAACATGGACACGATGCACAACACCTTGTGAAAAAATATTTGGAGATGATGGTACAATTTTGGATGAGTACCTCTCCTTATATAGGAGGCGAGAATTCCCAGTTGGATAAAGATTAGGATTTATTTAAAATCCAAATAGATTTTACTATTAAATTTAAATCGATACATTCATATCTAAATCCAAATTCCATTTAAATATAGATAAATTACACATTTAATTTAAACTATTTAAAGTAAATAAATAAAATAAATTCACCATTTAAATTATCACATTTAAATTCATATTATCTTTTTATAATAATAATTAATTAATTAATTACGAAAATCATAATAAATATTTAAGTATTAATAGAAAAAATTTACATTACCTTTTTATTTAAATAACAAAAAAAACTTTCGAAAATAAACATAAATATTCAATATTTAAATACCTTCTTGCTAAATAATTTATTATAAATAATAAAAATTTATTTTGAAAATGTACATGAAATAATTTTCATATGCTTTACTCGAGTAGAACATTCACATAAATCTAGTTTTTCTAAATAACCACTAAAATAAGATAGCCTTTTATAAATAATTAAAATAATAAGTTTGGCAACCTCGAGAGATACTTTTCACAACTTTTAATAAAAATATACATATTATTTTGAAACCATCACTGATAATAAAATCAAAAATTATTTTTCTAAAAATATGTACCTTGCACATATTCGCACTCGACGAGTAAATACGAAAAAAGCAAATTCCCTCGCGACGTACAATACGACTATGCGACGTGTAAATACAAAAAAATATTAGTATTAAAATATAGTAGAAATTTAGGGGTTTTATATCCTACCCAACTTACAAGAATTTCGTCCTCGAAATTAAGAATAAATAGGGGTTGAAAAGGACAAGTGTATATCGATGAGGAACAATCAAATCATGACGTTCAAAACATACATTAGAAAATCGTGATTTCGATAAATAGGAAAATAAATCACAAATTTAATTTAGGGAGTAATTGATGGTCGCGTGTTAACGCAAGAAGAGACAAAGATTACTGGTCAATAAGGAGTGGTAAATTGATTTGAGATCAAGGACATGTGGTTTCCTAGGGAGAAAATACTCGTCTAGGTTTTAGGGTTGTTAAGGAAATAATTCTAGTCATTTCTAAATTTCAAATGATTAAAGATCATGATCAAGAGTCGAAGGGTAGGACGAATAACTCGAGGCGAGGTTGTAAACACATGGCTTGGTTGATGGCTAACTATAACTATCATGGTCATAGGGGAACACTTGGTTTCTATCTATCAAGTACAAGTGTTCTGTCCTTCCAAATTAAGTGAAAGACAAAAACGAATAAGAGTTCGAAGGAGATGTTTATTGAATACGAACACGTGGTTCAAAGGCGACTGCATAATTTCAAAAGAGTTGCCAAGGCTGTCGCGGATGGGACTCTAGAGGGCAAGTTTAGCTATGTCTCCATCTACGTAGAATGATAAATAAAAGCGAACCAAAGTGCACTCGGTTGATCAGACCATCATGTACCGGTTCTGACTAAATAATATGTTAGTGAGTGCGCGCTCAATAGCATGTGTCTTGAACAAGTTTGATAACGGTTAAACTTGCAAAATTAGGCTATAGTAGCAACATTTAGTCAAGATGGTGAAAACATAAGCACGAGAGATTAAGATTGAAGGAAAGTAGAATTTGGTCAAAGTCCTTAAAATCTAAGTCATGCCCTATGTTGATACCAATACAGTTGTCCTATTGTCTACTTGTCTAAGACTTGATTAGGGTCATAAGGAAGGTTAGGTCGTAAGGCATTCTACCTAACTTACAAGAGTTAAACTAGTAGGGTGCTGAGACAATGGGTCATGTCCACCTAGTATGGATTACCATATTAATCTCGATCAAGCCCGAAAGAAGGGCACGAATCACGATGGAAGGGATCAAGCAAGATGTAACTCAAGGAGTCAAACGAAAAGGCAGTCAAGTGTGTGGATGAGATCCTAGACTCTAATCCTATACGCAGGCTTGCTTGGTACGGTAAAGTAACCAAACAATTTATCTTGACCTGCATGGGCCACCACAAAAATATGTAATACGCCAGTCCCAAAATACGTAGGACTAGGAACGTAGACATGCTAGCTGTATACATACAAAGTACATGGGTCTCGTATGTATACATAAGCTGTAAAATGCGGTAACCACAACAAACTAATCTCATCCACTGAATATAATAAAAGATATCATATAATCAACTATGAATTGTCATTGGTACATGTAGTTGGACGGAGACAAATCCACTACCAACTATGAAAAGAAATACACAATAAAAAAAGAGTTTGGCGAGCGGAGCGAAGACGATAAAAAGTGCAATCATCCTCAAAGAAATAGTAACGATCATGGCCACGGCTAGAACACCTGCGAAAGACAAGAGCACACACCTGGCGAGATAACCAGGTCCTCAAAGGGACGTAACAAGACACATAATATCATGCCATAAACTGAATATAGTTAGCTCAACAGAAAACAGATAAAGGTCCTTAACCATTCTATGTGAAAATGTAATTTGAAGACAATGTTCCACACAAGGGCTCCCGAGACTAGAAATACGGCGCGTTAGCGTTTCAACCAAGATATTAGTGGCATCTAGAGAAAAATAAATAAATATACGGCACACTAGTCTCTCGGGTGAGTCACTAATGGCAGCTAGTGGAAAGTAAATGCACGACACATTTGTGTTTCAACCGAGGTACTAGTGGCGTCTAGAAAAAAGTAAATAAGTGCACGGCGCACTAGCTCTCGGCTGAGTCACAAATGGCAGCTAGAGGAAAGTAAATGTGTGAAAACCCCTGCGCCTAATAACTGTCTTCCCCTCCCCATGCACTACTCGTGCTAAATCCACACCACGATATTTCTAATAACCGCTAAGTCTTCTAGGAAATTATATTAGCGGTTATATCCTAACGCTCGTCCTGTACGCATCAATGTACGGTCGGTACGCAAGTCCGAATCTATATGAGACACGTGACATCGTGGCACACAGGTGTCGGGCCAATGAATGCGGCACAAACAAGGTTGTCCCTTAACTCTAGGCCAAATACATAAAGTATAATAATTTGCAAGTATATATGGTTTTGAAAGAACAACTTATAATAAATAAAATATGCATGATATTGAGCAAGAAATTAAACAGTAAAGACAAGGTGTCTTGCCTGGTAGGACGTCTGGTGTACTGTAATGATCAAGGTGGCACGAACTGCGACTTCGGTGTAATAACTATGCAAGGTGGCCTCTGATGGTGGCACAGACGGTTCCATCGGGTCCAGAACGGTTAACTTAGTTAGGTTTGACATGATGAAGTGCAGTATTGGAGGGGAAATAGGAATAATGAGATTGGTAGGGTTAAGAATCGATAGTCGAAGGGTTTGTGAAAGTAATATATACTATTTTAGAAAAATAGTTATAATGCTTGAAGCTATAAAAATATAGTGAAAAATAATTTTAGATAAATGCATACTTGAAAAATAGAAATCGGTTTTAGGCTAAACCCTAAATTTGTCAAAAATGAAATTATAGGTAGAAAACTATATATATAAATATCATAATATATTCTAAGTTAAAACAAAATTTGAAATTAATTCAGACAAAATTCATGATATAACTTTTTAGAAAATATTTATAATATCTATAACAAATATATTTTTAATCTACTACTAGTAGGTACAAAAATGATAATAACCATAAAAGAAAAACATGATAATAATAATAATAATAATAATAATAAGGCTTATAGCAATTTATACCTAGTATATTAAGATACCAATAACTTAATATCCAAAAATATAAATATAAATATATTTTTATATATGTACTGTTTGCAACAGTACTTACAATAGTAAAATAACAATGATTAAAATAGTAGTAATAATAATAATAACAATAGAATAAAATTAATAATAATAATAATAATAATAATAATAATAGATGCAAAAAGAAAGAAAGAAAGAAAAATAATAATGATAATAATAATAAAAACTCTTCATTCCCACAGTGAGAGAGAGGGAAAGGAACATAAGAGAGAGAAGAGAAAGGAGAGGAAATCGAGGAGAGAGCGAGGAAACGAGGGGAACGAAAGGGGCTGTGGCGAGAGGAAGGAAGAGGGAATGAGGGAGTCGGGGGCTCGGGGCTGACGGGACGTTACGGCGTCGGTGAGGGAAGGCGGAGAGAGACGCGGCGCCCGGGTACGCGCGGTTACGAAGTCGACTGGCCGCGGAGGAGAGGCGCGTCGGTGCGGTGCCGAAGTTGGCTTGGATGCCGGAGCGGCCTCACGGAGCTGGGGATCTAGAGGCGCGGGATCTCCGGCGTCGGTCGAGATGGGGTCGTGAGCTCGTGGCGGCCGGATCTGGGTGTCACGACCCGATCCCATCTATTTGGGTCTAGTCGGATCATGCCCAGCCTGCACCATTGTTGAGACGGCGGCAGTAAGCTGTTCAGTAGCAGGTAACCATACAACAACACAGATACATTTGTCACAACTGTTCTATTCGAAATTGAAACTTTATTTGATAAAAATATTCAGAAATACAACCGAAAGGGAAATGCTGAAAGTAAATCTACAAACTCCAAACAAAAGAAAAATGCAGAAAAGGGAAACTATCTAAGCATATGGTTCAGTTGTTCCAGGTTCAGCGTCCCCCGGAGAAGGCTCCGGTACCGTCGCAAGGAAGAGAACCGAGTCAAAATAGCTATTAAAGAATAGCTCGTCATCCTCAGTGTTACCTAAAATGTTGTCTCCAGTCAGGAGGGAGCAAAGTACAATTCATGCTAATTAAACAGTTAAATAAAAAATAGAATCATGCAGTTCTAAACAGCATTTAAAACAGGTTTGTTACAGTAGAAAACAGTGATTTGAATAGGTAATGACATATGACCGGCTTGGATTTGTTACAGTAATGGATAAGGGGGTTTTGTTACAGTATGGTCATAATCATTACGCTATTCCCCAGTCCCCAATAGTTACAGTAGATACAGTACAGTACTCTCGGTGAGAGTTTCGTGTTTGAGACGTGGTTTAGACATGCAGTAAAACGATTAAGTAAATAACTGTAAACTAACACAAACTATACTTGCCTTGAGTTAAGATTGACTGGAAGATCAGATCGGTACCGAGGAGGACATCAGGTCCGACTTCGAGTTCCTACAGTTGAGAACTCGACTTAGAATCCTGAACAACCGGACTAAGTGTGCTAGTTGCAATCTCTAGTAGTCATGTCCTAGTCAAGTTTTATGCTGTATTAATTTACAGCTAACGATTACGTCGCAACTACGTGCGTTGATTAAGCCAGTTAATTGGTTTATTTGGAAAAATCCCGAGAATCAAATACAATTTGGAAAACCGCATGAATCAATTACAATTTGGGAAAACTTTGTGTTTTCATAATATGTATATAAAATACAGTTTTCTTTTAGTGACAAACAGTGAATTAATAATATTTTATTTATTTACTAAATGTCGTAATTAACCAGTTAATCGCGATATAATCTACGTTATACAACTAATCCAGAAACCACCCAAATCACATCCACCAGAAATAAAATAAAATAACTACGCTACACAAATACATTGGCACAGCTAATGGTCCTAGGGTGGGCTTATGCCCGGTACAAATTTCCTTTACATAAAATAATAGAAAATGACTGAAATTAAATAATTAAAGTGCAGAATTTAAATGACTATAATAATTAGCCTAAAAATATAATAATTAAAAAAATGAAACTGAGAGTCTCAGACTCGGTCCATTTCCTCAAAATTCGGCTTATGCCTCAACGTCCGGTCGGACCGGTGCGTTTGCATTTCGCCGGGGCCCACAGACCGGTACGGTCGTCGCCCGAAAATCGGTTTTGGAAATTCATTTTCGAAAGCCGGTTTTGAAAAATATAGTTTTTTGTAAAAATTTGGGCAGCACTTCCTCTATTCCGGGACAAACCCAAAACTGGGAAATGCGCCACAAATTCCTGCAAATAATTTCCAACCCAAAATAGTCCACAAAAATATCCACCAAAATAATTCCAACACCACAGAAATAATTCCAACACCACCAAATAATTCCCGAAAAGTCCGGGAATCCAATATCAACCAATTCACGCCAACCCAGCAAGTAAAACACAGGAAAACAAACTAACGCAGCTAATCGAAATATAAAACGCAGCTATCCGGATTCCCGAGAGGGAACCGGGGGACCGATCTATCATCACAGACTCTACGGGGGGACGAACTACTGTGATTAACAGGGATTACCCAAATCGACGGAATCCGAAGGGTTGCCTCGGACTCGGGACGCGCAAATCCACAAATCGGGCTCGAAATCCAGCGGACAGCGAGGGTCGGGGTCCGGTACAGGGCGCGTGGGGAGGCGCACAGCAGGGGGATGGCCGCACGGGGCGCGGCGACAGGGGCGGGCGCGGCTGCGCCGGCACTGGACGCGGCCGGGGGTTCTGGCCGGCGCGGGTGGCAGGCCGGAGTAGGCGGCGACGGCCTCGGGGTTGCGGGGTCGGGCGGATCTGCGCGCTGGAGGCGGCGCGGACGGCCGCAGAGGAGGAGTCGGCCTCGGGGAAAGTCGCCGGCGAGTAGGTCGGCTGCGGGAGAGGGGCCGCGGACGGCCGGAAGGGGTCGCACGGTGGGGGAGGCGCGCTGGGAGACGGCGCTCGCGGGAGGCGGCGCTCGCGGAGGGGGTCGCCGGCCGAAGACTCGGCGGACGGCGGCGGATGGCCGCGGGTGCGACGCGGGCTCGGGTCGGCCGAAGGGGGTGGGCCGACAGCTCGGGAAAGGGATTAGGGCTAGGGGCTTCTCCAATGAAGTCAGTGAGAGAGAGGGAGAGCTATGATGGTTTTAGAATGGGAGATTTTGGTTCTCCAAGAAGAGAATGGGAAAGGTGAGAGAGAGAGAGAGAAGAGTGATGGTTAGCTTCTCCTCTGTGAGAAGTGAAGAGAGAGTTATTCTCTTCTGCCAATCGTGGGAGATGGGGATATGAGTGTGGGAGAAAGGAGAACGTGGGGAGTTAATAATGGAGGGTGGAGATCTGAACATGTGCTGAGGAGCAAAGTGAGGGGAGAAGAAAAAGAAGTGGTTTACCAATTCAGTGTGGAGAAGTTGCTGGTCCTTCGGGACCAGCCAAATAATTTATTTATTTATTATTATTTTTTTTTTAAGATTACCCGAGTCCAAAATTGGATAGGAAAAGATTGGACTCGGGCCTGGGTCTGGGCTCGGGTCCGAAATCAAAAAATCCAAATTATTTATAATTTTTCAAAAAACCTTTTTTACCCAAAAATAATCAATAGTAATATTTTAATAGTAATAATTTTAAAAACGTTTAATTAATAATACAAAAATTCTACTACAGAAATAATGGGTTTCACAATCTTCCCTCCTTAGAAAATTTCGTCCTCGAAATTTAAAGTAAGGTAGGAAAGACAAACATGTACGGGTACTGCGCCCGTAACTCAGGTCCAACCATAAGGATTTCTAAGGTAGTCGTGGATGAGACGGTTTAGGGACAAGTTTTATGATATAATCCACGCAGAAAAAGAAATACAAAAGCGAACCAAAGTACACGAGGTTGATCAGACCATCATGCACCGGTCCTGATTAGACAATATGTTAGTGGGTGCACCCAATAAAATATCGTCATGATCAAGCTAGATTTAAAGAGATAGCTTGCAAAACTAGGCTAACTTAGCAGCATTAGTCAAATTTAGGACGAGAAAAATAAAAGATAAGGAATAGGAGTTTAAATGATGGCTCAAATTCTGATTTCTTCTCATCTCTGACTAGGCTTGCAACTGGTTTCTCTGGCACTGAAAGGTTAAGTCCAAACTTGAGCTCTGAATTATCCAAATTGTGACTCGGATCCGAAATGTAGCATATGAGCTGTGACGTAGAAGATGTTGCACACTCTCAAGATTAGCTGGTAGAGCTAACTGGTACGCTACTTCCAACGCGTCTTAAACTTCAAATGGCTTGATGTACCTGACCTCAATTCCCAGCTCCGTCAAAACTGTTTGTTCCTCTGGTAGAAGAAAATCTTCACAAAAGGCGCTATCTCCTTCTTCAACTCCACTGATTGACGATGCTAACTTGGTAGTTGTTGGAAGGAAACTCTATCAATTTTAAACGATCTTTTCCAAGACCCTCCAATTTCCAAAATACAAGATCTAACATATCTTCAAGCGTCTGGATTATCTTCTTTGATTGTCCGCCGGTTTGTACTCCATAAGTCTGGTAGGGGTGGCTCTCGTACAAAGCTGCCAACTTCTCGGTGAACAACTAACCTTGAAGGGAATAAAGTGTGCTGACTTAGTCAGTCGGTCCACTATAATCCAACTGGTGTTCTTCCCTCCTTGGAAACAAGGCAATCCTTACTCAAAGTTCATTGTTATATGCTTCTACTTCCACTCCGAATTGTCCAGCGGCTTCAACAAGCTTGTTGTCCTCTTGTTAAATTCCTTATGTTGACAAATTCACATCTAATCCCATACCTGGAATTGTCCTTCTTTATTCCATAACACCAATCAATGGAGGCATATCCGTTACATCTTATTATCTCTTGAATTTATGGAGTATTGCGACCGGTGCATTTCTTTCATCAACTCGTTTCTCCGTTTGTCGGCCGATACGCAAAGTCTCACACCATTCTTCAGAGTTCCAATGCTGATTAATTTAGAAACCCTCAAGTGTTCCTGCCAACACTTGATCTCTAAGCCTGTAAAGTGCTTTGTTTTGAAACTACGTTCTCTTAACTTTTATCCCTCAGCCTCGAACTTCATCAATACTGAATCATCATCCAGCTCCGTCCTTCTATCTCCAAATAATATAACCTCCAGTCCAAACTTCTCGATGTCTTCTAGCAGATGCTGAATGGTACTGCAGGTTGATGCCGTAATCCTTCATCTGCTTCAACCATCTTCTTAGTCTAACATTCAGCCCTTTCTAAGTGAAGACATATTTCAGACTTTGGTAGTCCGTACATATTTTCACCCCTTTTCCATAAAAATCTTGCTTCCAAAGCTTCAGAGTAAAGATAATTACAGCAATTCAAATTAGGCGTGGGATGATTCCTCTCATGAGTCTGTAGTTGCCTACACGTGTAAGCAATTACTTTCCCATGTTGTTGAAGAACGCAACCCAATCCTCTTCCAGAGGCATTACTGTAAATTGAGAACCCACTGGTTCCTGCGGGTAGCACAAGGATTGGTGTAGTGGTAAGTCTCTTCTTCAGCTCCTCAATGCCGACTGGCAAACTTTCGTTCAGAATGAACTCTTCATTCTTCCAAGTGAGCTTCGTCATTGACTCAGCAATCTTGGCGAAAATCCATCACGAACTTCTGATAGTAGCCGGCCAAGTTCAAGGATCTTTCGAATTGAACTTGGGGTATACCATTTTTCAACAGCAGCTATCTTCCATCGAAATTTCTTCTCTTAACCACATGGCCAAAAGTCCACCTCGTCAAAAATCCACGTTCAGATAACTTACCATAGAATTTCTTTTTCCTCAAAGTTTCCAAAACTACCTCAGGTGTTCTTCATGCTCTTCTTCAGTCTTCAAATATATCAGGATGTTATCTATGGAGAAGATAAACTGATTCAAATACTCATAAAAATCTCTGTTCATGAAATTCATGAACACAGCAGGAGCATTTGTCAGTCTAACGTCCTGACCAAAGAAAACTACCAATACTTGATGTTTGAACGCTGTCTTGGAAATGTCCTCTTTTCTGACTTTGATTTGATGGTAGTCAAATCTTAAGTCAAACTTCGAAACATCCTATCTCCACATAACCAGATCAAACAGATCCTCGATCCGGGCAGAAAGTACTTGCTCTTTAGTGTCTGATAATCGATGCACATCCATTGTTTCATCCTTCTGGAACACCAACAAGATAGGTACTCCCTAAGGTAAAGTTCCTCTCTGAATAAATCCTAGAGCCTTCATTGATCTGGTCCTTCATCTTCTTGGCCACCTTCGGGTTGACTCTGTAACATCCTTTAGAATTTAGGGAAAGAGCCGGGGACTAGATCAGGGTGAATCCTATGTCTAGATCTGGGATAATCCGGGAAGACTATCAGAAAAACATCTGCCATAAGGGTGTAACTAAAACTTCTATTCATGTGAAAAATTACAGCAAAAACTCTTATGTTTGATCTAAGGACATCCTGTTACAACTTCCAAAAGAGGGTGCTATTCAGCGGTTCTAGGTACTATTCCTCATGGTTCTGGCTCTTGTATGAGCAGTCTCCAACTGCTTCCTTTTCTTTGAACCTCGAGTATGCATCATGCCTTATTGTAAGGGCAGGGTCTGCTGGATAGGAAGAGGGTCCCTAGGTTGTGGCCTAACAGGTGTTGCTGGTTATGGGCTCTGGTTTGATAAACAGATAAGGGCAGTCCTTTACCCGATGTTCAGCAGATCCACATGCCAAACATTGTCCCTAATCTCTTGCGGCAACTAACGGCCTGATGACCAGGCCTCTTGCATTAGTTACAAGCCCATAGCTTCTTACGACAAGGCTGCCGGAAAGTAGAATACTCGATGGGACCCAATTATCTTCTAGATTCAAGGGTATCCTTCCTAGGACAAAAGTTCTGCTCTAACTGGTTGGGGATAACTAAGGCTACATCATGACGTTCTTCGTGTCTTCTCTCGTGATATTCTTCTGTTCCTGCTGGGCTTCATCTTGAGCTTTCTGGAACTCCATGATTTTTCGAAATAGGGCAACCATTTGGAAGATGTTTGCTGGTACTGGTGGAGCGTCAAAAATGGATACTTCACCAAGGAAAACAACTCAGTTGAGGTGAGGTAGGATTCGCCAGTGTAGGGAAAACTTCACTGGATGCACTATGAGGACGGTCAAACAGCCGCGAGGGAAAGGACCCGGGGCTTGGTTGAGGAGATGGGGTAGGATTCGGAGATGACACCTCATCGCCAACAGGATTTGGTCAATGGTCATTCTCTGGAAGGTTTAGGACGCACACATAAGCAAGGTAGCCTACCGGTCTATAATCAAGCAAAAATATTTATTTATATATAAATCGGACCTATGTCGTGACAAATCAATGTTCTAGTGTTCTAATTGTTTCTAGGTATGTTTTCCTAAGTTGTTGTTTGTTGTGGACCTGCATGGGCCACCACTGAAAACATGTCACGACCCGATCCCATCTATTTGGGTCTAGTCGGATCATGCCCAGCCTGCACCGTTGTTGAGACGGCGGCAGTAAGCTGTTCAGTAGCAGGTAACCATACAACAACACAGATACATTTGTCACAACTGTTCTATTCGAAATTGAAACTTTATTTGATAAAAATATTCAGAAATACAACCGGAAGGGAAATGCTGAAAGTAAATCTACAAACTCCAAACAAAAGAAAAATGCAGAAAAGGGAAACTATCTAAGCATCTGGTTCAGTTGTTCCAGGTTCAGCGTCCCCCGGAGAAGGCTCCGGTACCGTCGCAGTGAAGAGAACCGAGTCAAAATAGCTATTAAAGAATAGCTCGTCATCCTCAGTGTTACCTAAAATGTTGTCTCCAGTCAGGAGGGAGCAAAGTACAATTCATGCTAATTAAACAGTTAAATAAGAAATAGAATCATGCAGTTCTAAACAGCTTTTAAAACAGGTTTGTTACAGTAGAAAACAGTGATTTGAATAGGTAATGACATATGACCGGCTTGGGTTTGTTACAGTAATGGATAAGGGGGTTTTGTTACAGTATGGTCATAATCATTACGCTATTCCCCAGTCCCCAATAGTTACAGTAGATACAGTACAGTACTCTCGGTGAGAGTTTTGTGTTTGAGACGTGGTTTAGACATGCAGTAAAACGATTAAGTAAATAACTGTAAACTAACACAAACTATACTTGCCTTGAGTTAAGATTGACTGGAAGATCAGATCGGTACCGAGGAGGACATCAGGTCCGACTTCGAGTTCCTACAGTTGAGAACTCGACTTAGAATCCTGAACAACCGGACTAAGTGTGCTAGTTGCAATCTCTAGTAGTCATGTCCTAGTCAAGTTTTATGCTGTATTAATTTACAGCTAACGATTACGTCGCAACTACGTGCATTGATTAAGCCAGTTAATTGGTTTATTTGGAAAAATCCCGAGAATCAAATACAATTTGGAAAACCGCATGAATCAATTACAATTTGGGAAAACTTTGTGTTTTCATAATATGTATATAAAATACAGTTTTCTTTTAGTGACAAACAGTGAATTAATAATATTTTATTTATTTACTAAATGTCGTAATTAACCAGTTAATCGCGATATAATCTACGTTATACAACTAATCCAGAAACCACCCAAATCACATCCACCAGAAATAAAATAAAATAACTACGCTACACAAATACATTGGCACAGCTAATGGTCCTAGGGTGGGCTTATGCCCGGTACAAATTTCCTTTACATAAAATAATAGAAAATGACTGAAATTAAATAATTAAAGTGCAGAATTTAAATGACTATAATAATTAGCCTAAAAATATAATAATTAAAAAAATGAAACTGAGAGTCTCAGACTCGGTCCATTTCCTCAAAATTCGGCTTATGCCTCAACGTCCGGTCGGACCGGTGCGTTTGCATTTCGCCGGGGCCCACAGACCGGTACGGTCGTCGCCCGAAAATCGGTTTTGGAAATTCATTTTCGAAAGCCGGTTTTGAAAAATATAGTTTTTTGTAAAAATTTGGGCAGCACTTCCTCTATTCCGGGACAAACCCAAAACTGGGAAATGCGCCACAAATTCCTGCAAATAATTTCCAACCCAAAATAGTCCACAAAAATATCCACCAAAATAATTCCAACACCACAGAAATAATTCCAACACCACCAAATAATTCCCGAAAAGTCCGGGAATCCAATATCAACCAATTCACGCCAACCCAGCAAGTAAAACACAGGAAAACAAACTAACGCAGCTAATCGAAATATAAAACGCAGCTATCCGGATTCCCGAGAGGGAACCGGGGGACCGATCTATCATCACAGACTCTACGGGGGGACGAACTACTGTGATTAACAGGGATTACCCAAATCGACGGAATCCGAAGGGTTGCCTCGGACTCGGGACGCGCAAATCCACAAATCGGGCTCGAAATCCAGCGGACAGCGAGGGTCGGGGTCCGGTACAGGGCGCGTGGGGAGGCGCACAGCAGGGGGATGGCCGCACGGGGCGCGGCGACAGGGGCGGGCGCGGCTGCGCCGGCACTGGACGCGGCCGGGGGTTCTGGCCGGCGCGGGTGGCAGGCCGGAGTAGGCGGCGACGGCCTCGGGGTTGCGGGGTCGGGCGGATCTGCGCGCTGGAGGCGGCGCGGACGGCCGCAGAGGAGGAGTCGGGCTCGGGGAAAGTCGCCGGCGAGTAGGTCGGCTGCGGGAGAGGGGCCGCGGACGGCCGGAAGGGGTCGCACGGTGGGGGAGGCGCGCTGGGAGACGGCGCTCACGGGAGGCGGCGCTCGCGGAGGGGGTCGCCGGCCGAAGACTCGGCGGACGGCGGCGGACGGCGGCGGATGGCCGCGGGTGCGACGCGGGCTCGGGTCGGCCGAAGGGGGTGGGCCGACAGCTCGGGAAAGGGATTAGGGCTAGGGGCTTCTCCAATGAAGTCAGTGAGAGAGAGGGAGAGCTATGATGGTTTTAGAATGGGAGATTTTGGTTCTCCAAGAAGAGAATGGGAAAGGTGAGAGAGAGAGAGAGAGAAGAGTGATGGTTAGCTTCTCCTCTGTGAGAAGTGAAGAGAGAGTTATTCTCTTCTGCCAATCGTGGGAGATGGGGATATGAGTGTGGGAGAAAGGAGAACGTGGGGAGTTAATAATGGAGGGTGGAGATCTGAACATGTGCTGAGGAGCAAAGTGAGGGGAGAAGAAAAAGAAGTGGTTTACCAATTCAGTGTGGAGAAGTTGCTGGTCCTTCGGGACCAGCCAAATAATTTATTTATTTATTATTATTTTTTTTTTAAGATTACCCGAGTCCAAAATTGGATAGAAAAAGATTGGACTCGGGCCTGGGTCTGGGCTCGGGTCCGAAATCAAAAAATCCAAATTATTTATAATTTTTCAAAAAACCTTTTTCACCCAAAAATAATCAATAGTAATATTTTAATAGTAATAATTTTAAAAACGTTTAATTAATAATACAAAAATTCTACTACAGAAATAATGGGTTTCACACTGGGAGTTGGAGAAGGTATAGAGGAGCGGCGGTGCTCGGCCGCGGGCGAGCTGGACGGGAAAGGACGCCGCCGGTAGCTCCTGGGTGGCCGTTGGCGGAGATCACTGCGACGGTGGTCGAGAAGTCATGGCCACGGCGCAAGGAGGCAGCGACCAAAGATGGAGGCGACACTGAGGAAGATGAGTACGGTGATGGTTTATTTTTTTTTTGGGGTTTTCTTTGGTTGACGGTGGTGGCGGTTTGGGGCTGCCACCGCGGTGGTCGTCGTGATGATGATGGTGGTGGTGGTGGTAGGGTTTGGCAGGGGCTATCGGAACGTCGACGATGGCATGGTTGGAGAGTTTCGGCGGTGGCCGAGGGCGACGGAGAAGTTTGGTGGTGGAGGTGTACTCGACCAAGGTGGTTGGGATAAAATAGGGTGGCGATGTTGGTGTATCCGTGGCAGCGGTGGCGAGACTATGCGGGGTTGGACGGCGATGGCAGGAGATGGTGGCAATAATGGGGATGGTCGGAGGACGACAGGGTGGTGCCATGGGGTGCTCGGTTGGGGTTCCATCGACAGGTTTAGGATATGTTTAGGGATAGGTATTTGATTGTGTCGGGTCTGTCGACACGGAGAGATGGATAATGTATTTGTAAAAAATGGAATAAGAATTCGACGGAAAACATGGACACGATGCACCACACCTTGTGGAAAAATATTTGGAGATGATGGTATAATTTTGGATGAGTACCTCTCCTTATATAGGAGGTAGAAATTCCCAGTTGGATAAAGATTAGAATTTATTTAAAACCCATATAGATTTTACTATTAAATTTAAATCGATACATTCATATCTAAATCCAAATTCCATTTAAATATAGATAAATTACACATTTAATTTAAACTATTTATAGTAAATAAATAAAATAAATTCACCATTTAAATTATCACATTTAAATTCAAATTATATTTTTATAATAATAATTAATTAATTAATTATAAAATCATAATAAATATTTAAGTATTAATGGAAAAAATTTTACACTACCTTTTTATTTAAATAGCAAAAAAAAAAAAAAACTTTCGAAAATAAACATAAATATTCAATATCTAAATACCTTCTTGCTAAATAATTTATTACAAATAAAAAAAATTTATGTTGAAAATGTACTTGAAATAATTTTCATGTGCTTTACTCGAGTAGAACATTCACATAAATCTAGTTTTTCTAAATTACCACTAAAATAAGATAGCCTTTTATAAATAATTAAAATAATAAGTTTGGTAACCTCGAGAGATACTTTTCACAGTTTTTAATAAAAATATACATATTATTTTCAAACCATCACTGATAATAAAATCAAAAATTATTTTTCTAAAAATATGTACCTCCACATATTCGCACTTGACGAGTAAATACGAAAAACGCAAATTTTCTCGCGACGTACAATACGACTATGCGACGTATAAATACAAAAAAAAATATTAGTACTAAAAATATAGTAGAAATTTAGGGGTTTTACAGAATGACCATACTCCATTTTAAATTATACGAAGAATGCCATTCTTCGTTTTAAATTATACGGAGAATGACATTTCCAGTGTTAAAACGCATTAGAATTGCCATTCTTCGTATAATTTAATACAGATAATGCCATTCTCCATTTTAAATTACACGGAGAATGACAGTTTTAGTGTTAAAACGCATGAGAATGATCATTCTCTGTTTAAAACTCACGGAGAATGATCATTCTCAAGGGAATTGGCCATTCTCCGTCCAAAACTAACGGGGAATGATCATTCTCCGTCTAAACATAACAGAAAATACTCTTTCTCTGTGACAAGTGAATGGAGGATGACCATTCCAGTCATATTAGCACGACGAATATCAGTCGCCTTCATATTCCAACAAAAGAACGAGATTAAAGATCTCTTTAATCATTTTTCAGTTATAAATTTTCATAACAAATTCAAATTCAGCAAAAATTTCAAGAAAATCACAGCGAATGAAGATCTTCTCTCCACAATTAACCTAATCGCCAGAAAACTTCAAATCTCTCCACGAAGATAATGCTGATGATGATGATGATGATGAGCGATGATGGTGAGCGTTGATCAAAGTTCGACTGAATAAAATCACAGTGAACTACGAACGATCTTTGCGATCTCTGCTAAAGATGAGAGTAATGGAATTTAGATCTCTCGTGAAGTAGAAGAAGACGAAAATCGCAATCCAAATCTGAGTTTTTAATTCAAAATCATATATATATGACCAAATTTGTGCGAATGGGTATTTTTGGTACTATGAAAATGTCAATTTTGTAAATATGTAGCATCTAAAGGGAATCTTGAAATATTTAATGTGGAATTATATAATTCTGGACATTTCATAAAAGCCATCCTGCAGGTGGGTTTTTCATACAAACCAACCCCGAAATTGGGTTTCTCAACAATTTCCATTATATATATATATATATATATATATATATATATATATATATATATATATATATATATATATATATGTTAACAACGGATGGATCTTTTTTAAGTCATCTAAACATAACTGTTGATTTGAACCATTCAAATTAACGGTTAAGATTAGATGACTTAAACATCATCCAACGATAGATAGCATGGAAATGTATGGGGATGCAAAAAAAATGAGATGATGCGGATCCCTCCTCTCTCTCTCTCTCTCTCTCTCTCTCTCTCTCTCTCTATATATATATATATATATATATATATATATATATATATATATATATATATTGTAAACAAATGACCTCTAGCCTATTGGTTAAGAGAGATGCATGTGGTCCGAGTGATCAGGAGATCGATTTCCGGTGGGAACGTTCGCCACAATTACCTTCTTTTGAAATATATATATATATATATATATATATATATATATATATATATATATATATATATATATATATAGTATTAGTGGATTAAGAGAAATGTATGCGACCCAAGTGGTCAGGAATTAAAGTTCCAGTGGATGCGAGTTCGCCGCAATTACTCATTGCTTCAAATATATATATATATATATATATATATATATATATATATATATATATATATAGTGTATTAGCGGGAATCTCTTAATCTCGGAATGTTCTTTACAGTACAAAATAAAACTAAAAACCATACGCTAAAAGTTGCAACCGTCTATGCACGTGTGATGGTGTTGATATTGAGCATAATCTAAACATGAGATCTTCTTCGTAAGATACAAGAGAAATATAAGTATAAACTATATGGTATTTATGAGTCAGAATAATGTAACAAATGGAAGCACCTACGGTGAGGAATTGAAGTACTGACCGTGACTGGGAGTGAGACGTAGTCTGCGCGTGGAAACGGTGAGCCTACGACTCCATTTCCATGCGTTAATTAGTACAAGTGTCGATAGATGATATTGAGAAGGGATCGAGCAGTCCAGGGAAAAGCAACCCTGAGATTGAACATAAGCAGGACCGACGTAGAGGTAAGTCAAACAATTTTTCCGACTTGGACAATCTTTTTTTTTTGTTTGGCACAACTTTCAAATTAAGCGTGATCCTACAAGATGTCGGAGTCATGGACGATCCTCCAAAATCGATCCACAAAAAGTATCGAGGGACAACAAAAATTAGTTCAAGATAGGACAACTCAACTACGTGAACCGGCTCTGAACATAAGCCTGCGCGGCACATCAGGCCTAGATAATCAAAAAAACCAGTGTATATATATATATATATATATATATATATATATATATATATATATATTTTTTTTTTTTTTTTTTTTTTTTGAAGCAATGGGTACTTGCATGTAGCGAACTCGCCTCCACTGAGGTTCGAACTCCCGACCACTTGGGCCGCATGCATCTCTCTTAACCACTAAGCTAGAGGTCATTTGCTATATATATATATATATATATATATATATATATATATATATATATATATATATATATATATATATATATATATATATAAACTGGGTAATTATTATTGATTAAAAATTAGTTACCACTTTACAAAGCCTGGCCAGTGGCTGGTCGAGTCCTCTCTCTAACTTCGTATTCTATATTATAAATAATTTCTTTAACCTGAGTATCTTGCCTCTCAAATATATGCTTATTCTTTCTCTCCAAACATGCCACACTGTCGCTGCAAGCCTGATCTGAGCTTCGTTGAACCAGTCTTTGCCCCTCCCTTTATTTTTATATAACTCCTCTACTATGTTGTTCCAATTTCTGGCACCACCTATAGGAATCTGCAATGCCTCCTCTTGCACTTTAAAAATCTCCCTAGTCGAATTGCAACCAAAGAACAAATGAGTCATAGACTCCTGAGATTGTCCGCATAGCACACATCTTCCATCCCTAGTCCCGACACCGAACCGTAGTAGTCTGTCTTGGGTCAGTAGCCGACCCATGCAAAGCTTGTATGCGCACAGCTGCATTTTGCGCACAAGCCCTTCTTCCAAACCAAGTCTGCATACTCCCATTTTTCTGAAGGAACCCGCCAGCTCATATATACATCTCTTTGGCAGAATCTATCCATACATGTAGCCGCTCAAGTCCAAGTATCCCTATCCAAGTTTGGATCAATTTTGCAGGCCCTTATCTCGTTACCCCGGAATCGTGCCTCGCCGTGAAGCTCTGGCTTCCAGGCCCCCTCTTGTATAATAAGCCTCACTCGTTCAATGTTCTGCAGTGCCTAGCTGGGTTCTGACCACGCCAATCCGCTAGACTCCGATGGGTTATCCACGGGTCGTGCCACATTTCCGTAGTACTGTCGTCTTTGAATACCCTGACTATCATTCCTTTTAACCTCCCTCTGCATGACAAAATTCTCTTGCACACTACCGAGGCATTATTGTTAACTGGAGCCTCCCAGAAGTTAGTTATCGAAAAGTATCTGCACTTCGTCCACTCGGCCCATAGCGAGTTTGAATTGATGAGTTTCCACGCCACTTTGAGCCCTGCAACTTCTCGAAGAGTCTGTAGCGATTGCAAGCCAACTCCCCCTTTCTCTCTCGGACGACATAAATCCTCCCACCCAATGGCGTGAACACCACCTCGCCAGATGAAGTCTGCACATACCTTCTCGATTCTAGAGATTATGGCCATTGGTAATAGTATAGCCTGTAGCCAGTAATTAGCCATTGCATAGATGACTGTCTTTACCAACTCTATTCGTCCTCCAAAGGATAAAACTGTGCTTGCCACCCCTCTATTCGTAGCTGTACATAATCCACCAAACTTCTGCACTCATGCTCCCTTGCATAGTTTATTGCAAGTGGTATACCGAGGTACTTTGCAGGTAGCTCTCTGTGCTCCATTCCCAGGATGAATGCTTTTTCCACCTTCTCCCCACAGTGTGTGTTGAAGTACACCTTCGATTTATCACAGTTCATCTGTAGCCCAGTGTATCGGCCAAATACCCTCCAAAATCTCTGCCAATTTCTGAAGCCCTGAGTGTGTCGGAATGAGAAAAACAAGTAGGTCATCCGCGTATATCAAGTGAGATACTTGCGGAGTAATCTGTTTGTACAAAGGAGTGATGTGTCGTCGAATGACCACCAAATCCAATAAGCAAAAGAAATATTCCATCACAAAGGTAAATAAGTATGGGGAGAGAGGGTCACTTTGCCGAAGACCCCTATTGCTACCAAAAAATCCATATGGCCGGGCCCCGAGCATAACCGAGAACGTTGGTGTAGATATACATTCTCGTACTCTAGCCACCCAAACATCATCGAACCCCATAGCGATCATCACCTGGCACAATAATTCTCGATTAATGGTAACATACGCCTTCCTCAAATCGATTTTGATGCATGCCTTCTACCCCCCACCTTGTTGAACTATCTCACCATCTCGTAGGCTAACAAGTTGTTGTCCGCTATACTCCTTCCTTTAATGAAAGCATCTTGACTTGGTGAAATAAGTTCCTTCATAATTCCTTCCATGCGATGGCACAGGATAGATGTGATAATTTTGTATATATAATTGCAGCAAGCAATCGGCCAAAAATCACCCAATGCGGCAGTGCCCTCTTTCTTCGGTATCAACGTGAGGAAAGTGTGGTTCATCTCCCGTAGTAGACGCCCGTGAACAAAGAAGTTAGATACCACCGTAATGACCATCCCTCTCAGTTCTGCCCAATGAGTCCTATAGAACCCACTCCCAAAGTCATCTGGCCCCGGTGACTTGTTCGGGTCTGCACGCATCACGATGTCCTCAACTTCTTCCATTGACACTGTCGCCATGAGACGCGTATTCCCCAGCTTAGTGACCATCCGTTTGCATAGCAGATCTGGAAAGTTATTCATATAAGAAGACTGATTATACAAGTCAGAGTAGTACCTTATTGCCTCCGTTTGGTTTCTCCTTGGCCCGTAACTTCATTGCCGTTCGGATCTATAAGCCTGGAGATATGGTTCTGATGCTCCCTCGCACGGACGACATTGTAGAAGAATTTTGTGCCCCTATCTCCCTCCTTCAGCCACGTGCACTTCGCCTACTGCGCCCACTCGACTTGCTCAAGTTGACGCAGCATGCTGACTTCTTGGCTTAGTATCCTTTCCTCAGCCGCAATCGTTGAATCCATAATGTTTGCCTGCAGCCGCTCCTGAAGAGTCCTCAACTTCTTCTCCTCCTCCTCGAGCTTCCGCATAGGCTTTGCTTTGAACCACCATTTTAGATTTTCCTTCGTAGCCTTCAGTTTAGAGATTAGTTAGTACTGAGGATTCCCGTTAACTGGTACGCTCAACCCGCTCTTGATAGCCGCTTCGTACCCTGCCATTGTTGGTCATTTGTTATTAAACTTGAATGGCCGATTCTTTGTTACCGCCTTCTCAAGCAATCAGACGCATACAGGTGAGAGGTCACTTGTGCCCGCCGTAAGACCCTCCGTGCAGACTATACGAAAGCGTCGAACCATGCACTATTTCCAATAGCTCGATCAAGCTGGCATGCAACTCTGTTAGAGGAGGCACTGTTGTGTCATGTCTATAAGTGTCCCATACGATTAAGCGTCTGTAGTCCTGATTGTAGGAGACAGGTTTGAAACTCCTGTAAGATCGAATCTGGGACCACCCTACCACCCATCTTCTCATTATTAGAGAGGAGTGCATTAAAGTCTCCCACAATAATTATTGGAAGCCCTCGCATTTGATTGGTCGAGGTACAGACTTTTACAATTTCCTTCCACAAGAGACGTCTGCGGATTATGTCATTATGCCCGTACGCTGCTTCGAACGCAAATCTCAGACCGCCTTTGTTATGGAACACAATCACTATCAATTAATCCGACATATGCACCATGTCGCCCTTCCAGCAGCTCGAATCCCATCGGATCCAGATGTGCGTCATATCACAGATTTGAAGATTATGAATTTGCTTCAAAGGTTCCAGAGTTCTTCTTGCCATCATCTTTGGAGACTTGATCTTCGTCTCCAAGAGGGCTACTATACTACACTTTTCTCTTCTAATAACCTCTCTGATTTCCTTCCATCTTCCCAACGAACATGCCCCCTCACATTCCAGGACAGTATCTTCATTAAATATGAGTTCGCTCCTTGTATACTCCACCTGAGTTGATAATCGGAGGGATATTCAACTCATTACTTGGCATTTCCATGGAGATACCTGCCATGTCTCCGTTCGTCGACCCCAACTTGTGGGCCTCTAACCATCTGGGGTTATCTGCGGAAAGTTCCTCCAGACATGCCATCCTCGTAAGCTCTGGACTTTTGTTTGACCGTTAACAAAAATAGATAACAATGAAGGCTAAATATGTTAATTGATGACATTTATTTGACCGTCATCTATGAAGGGGTCATCTTTATCATTATAAATCAATGACAGCTCAACGCACGTCATCTTTATTTATAAAAAGATGACTTTTATGTGTCATCTTTATTTGGAAAAGATGACTTCTGTGTGTTATCTTTATTTATATTAGATGACTTTTATCATGAAAAATCAATAACAACTAAACATAAGTCATTTTTATTTATAAAAGATGACTTTTATACGTCTTCTTTATTTACAAAAGATGACTTCTATGCATCATCTTTTTTTTTGCAAAAGATGACTTTGACGCATCATTTTTATGTACAAAAGATGACTTCTATACGTCATCTTTATTATTTTTTTAAATTACATTTATCATAAGAAATCAATAACAGCTCAATACATGTCATCTTTATTTGTAAAAGATGACTTTTATGCGTCATCTTTATTTACAAAAGATGACTTTTATTCGTTATTAAATTCCGTTATTTTTATAGCTCAAACTTTTTCACCCTTATTCCACAATTTGTATTTTGTGTACAATATCCCATATAGGAAAAATAAACACTTAACACCAATATTTTTTTTTATTTCATAATTATTCAAAATGCCAACATTGAACTATACAATATTATTTCAGTCCCAAACGTTCACAATATAAATTTATAATACTTTCGAAATTTTCTAATGCGTCATTTTTTACATATGATCTTCATTAACAATATCCGGGATAAATTTTGCCAGCTCTCGCCTCATTTCATCAATTTCTCTGACAGAGTAATCTTTTCTTCCAGCAAACTACAAAAATAAACATAAAATCAACTAGTTTATCATTTTATACCAATAAAACCAATATTACATTAATATATAGAACAATCTCAACAGCCAACTTACCATATTTTCTGCTAAAGAAACCTAAATGAAAACTTACCTTCACACACTTCTATGTTAGACTTTTTCAACCCATTTCCCTTTGAGCAAGCCATATCTTAAAAAGTGTTGACGTACTCCAAAACCATATAGAATCAAGAAGGAATTACAAACTAACTGAGCTCATAAATGCAATGTTGTATTGGATTAAATTAGATGAACCTAAGAAATCACATGATAAAATAAAGTGTTGATGTATTGAATACACTAAAGGCTCGAGGTACAAATATTACCTTCACGGCTGCATCAGCAGCCTTGTAAGCTATAAATGTAGCTTCAATATCACATGTATGTCCCACCACGTCTACATTAAGTAGGTTTATACCAACCTGTCGGTACATAGAGAATTAGCTAAGACCAAAATTAACTAAAGCCTTTTATTTTCTAAAGAACGTTTGTCAACCTGCTCAAACTTTCAAACTTGCCAATGAGAAAAGCATCTCTTGCCTTCTCATCTATTTGTAAAGTCTTCAGTTTGGAGAACGTTTGTGCATCTATTTCCTGCAAACAACTATGCAACATAAGAGGAGATATCAGGTGAATTTTGCAAAGCAATTTTGTTTTCCTGCAAAAAAATTTTGTAACAAAATTATAACTAAAGACATCCAGGACGGGTAGAAAATGTAACTCACAAGCATGAGACAGAATCGTGATGTAGATAACTAGGAACCATCTAATCTCTTCTCATCATATGATAGTCTAGATTATCATATGATAGTCTAGATTTCCTAATAACAACAGAAGTTTCTTAGAAATGTGAATTTGTCTAAAATTGAAGTTCTGTGATAGATGAGGTTCATATGGTAACATTTTCAATGATATCATCACAAAAATCAATGTCTCAACATATTCTCAAATTCTTTACAGATACAAGATCAGGTTACTGGAGTGCTAAGTAGACTAAAAGGTACCTTATGGTATTAATCAACAACATAATGCCAAAATCAGAATTTAATTTCTTAGCAAGCATATTTCAACTATCTTTTCTACTATAACTGGGATTTCTGCAGTTCCAATATTTTATTTTAATTTAAAGAACTCAAATTAAGTTCTAAATATATTTCGAGGCCATGAAGACCTATATTTTTTTTACCTATATATATATAGTATAAGAGAATGAATGGTTTCTTGATGATATTATAGAAACCAAGGAATTAATATGTAGTCGTTGACTTACCAATTTTGGCTTGAAGAGAATACTTGTGCACTTGCACAAACTAGCACTAAACCAAGTAATAAGTCTTTAGATAGCTAAATTGATCCAAATCTAGAATTCAGATTGTTAAGTATGGAGACTCACGTCGATTCTTTTGTATATTGATAGTAGTTAGAAACCATCACTGTGCAAGCTCCACAATCTTCTTCACCACAACTGAGCTTTGTTCCTGTTAGTCCTAAATCTAAATGCCCATACAGTAGCCAATAACCTTCACCACAATCTCCTTCACCTGATATTTCTTGCAAACAACTATGCAACAAAATTTTCCTTATGGGCATTGTATGTGCATCTATTTCCTGCAAACAACTATGCAACATTATGGAGATAGTAATCCTAATACAAGGAATGAAGAAAACAAAATTTGAAGTGAGAAACCAAGAATATTGTGGGTTGTTGAAATAGTTTATGAGACGTAACATTTTTGTCCACACAAAGACACACAAACTAGTAACTCTGCAATGATTTGTTGATGTACAAATAATGTAGCAAAGGAAGACTACTTTTACAAAAAAAGGTTTTGCTTTGTTGCAGACCCCAACAGTAAGAGAAAATTTCCTCTTCTCCTAAGAAACATTTTTACAAACAGAGAGAGTACCGTGTCGAGCAACTAGAATCAAACAATAGCATTAATCATTTCATTGTCTATCAATTATCCAACAACTAGAATCAAACACTTAACAATTAACACTAATCATTTCAGCAAGAATCAATTACCAATTTCATATACCTGCATTCTGCAGCACAATAAATCCGTATCCGCCCCTGGCTGCACTTGGCCAACTTTAAAGTCCCTTGAATAACAATAGAAAAAAAATAGATCAACCAATTAAGCAAATGGGATTAGGAATCTAGGAATTTCATACTTTTTGGCTACAAATTATCGAAACAGACCTTCGTTAGAGCCACAATTTTGCCTGTTAAAGTGTCCGTCGCCTTGTAAACATTACTGTAAGTGCCTTCACTGCCTTGCCCAATCTAGAACGAGAATAAGAACAACTGAATCAAGAATCCCATTCAGTTTGATGTATAAATAGCTTTTAATAAATTCTGCACCCTATAAAGAAAGATAGGATTAGGAACTGGTCGCTCACGCTGGCGTCAAGACCGGCTGCGGGTCGCGGTGCCGGACGGCCTCCGATGGGACTGGTCGGTCGCGGATGGCGGCAACCGAGGCGACCAGACCGGCTGCGACGCTGCACGGTGCCCCCGATTGGACTGTGCTTGCTGGCACAGCTGCACAGTACTCGCATTTGCAAGTTGCAGCCCACTGCCCTAGCCCAATGGTCTCTTTGTGAGTAACCTTCCATTGATAATTTTGTAGGAAATCATTGGTCTCCAATTCAGCTTCATAATGCTCAGTTCTTGCATCGGCTTAAACCTTAGCCAAATTGTGTTGCATATTCATACCAGGTTCCTTTCCCGTCAAGTCAAGCACAAGTGGCCACACATGTAGGTTATAGCAAGTTCCTTCTTGCTATTTGCAGAAACTTTGGCTACATCAGTCTGATAGCCTTGTTTCCTACTGCACTTGGAGTCCTTGCTCCCAAGTGTGCGAGCCTTTGAGATACTAGTAGTGCTACATCAAATTGAACATTAGTGTGTACTGCTAGTCCAAGATGCACATGAGTTGAGTGATTTGAAATTCCCATGGGTGCAGTCACTGAGGTTGGGTGTGTTGATACTTCAAATTGTGCAGGAATTGAGTGGTTTCCAAACTGTGCAGGATTTGAGTGGGTTGGAATACCCATTGGTACAGAAATTAAGGGTGTATACGTTAACCCCCCAACTTGTGCAGATCATAGAGGAAACTGTGCAAGCATATAAATGTACATATTCTGGTCTTAAAACTAGATAAGTATTGACGGGTGGGTAAGTATTTCCATATGATGCGGTCATTGGGGAAAATTATCCCAAACTCCTGTGCAGGCCCTTGTCTCAGGCCAGGATAGGTGTTAGAATTGTATACCTGATTTTTTTACATAATTGTATCCCTGATTCTGGATAGGATGGTATCCTTGATCCTGGACATAGCTTGGCATTGGGGGACTCGTGCCAAGAACATTTGGTATGATTATTGGGCTAGGGTTTTGATTAACCATAGAATAGGAAATGGAAACATTCCTAACAGCGACGGCTTGTGCATCTTGGAAAACTCATGTATGCTTCTTGAAGCCCGATTGCCATTGGGTCTCTTGTCAAACTGGGGAATTAGTAGTGGGTTTGTTCTCATATTGACAGGAATTTGTGGGTTGTATAGATTTGAATCACCAGGAAACATAGGGTTTGGAACTCCCATGGAGCCAACCGCAAATTGTGGTAAATTATGAAAGTTCAGAGATGGAAGGGGGGTACTGTAGGGGCGTATTGGGCCATGTTAGGGGTTTGCAATGGTGGTGGAGGTGGGAGTGGAGATGGAGCCATGGTGTTCGTAGGTGACAGAGATTTACCTACTCCTCTAGTTCTCAACAGTTCCTCCAACAATCTATTAGTCGTGGAGGTTTCTTCTAACATTTGATCGAATTTAGTATTGAGATTGAGGATTGTACCTTGAAGAACCAGCAAACATTCCTCATTGGCAGAGCTCCAGCGGCCCTCTGATGATCCTCATCGCGAGATCCAGCACTAGTTATGGGAGGCTAGCCCTAGCCGCCACCTTGCTAGTAGAGAAAGAGGGGAAGAGCAACGGGCTGCCTGCTAGCGTGTGGGCTCCTGATGTGAGCATCCAATGGAGTCGGGTCGTCTGTGGCCTTCGTTTGGAAGAAGAAGAAGGGAGAGAGGGGAACGAAGGGCTCGGGGTTAGGGCTCGAGATATAAGGGGATGATTTGCAAAAGTGTATATCTAAATTGCCCTTTTCTTCTCACATGAAAGGCACATGCTGATTTTTTTTAATTTAATTCCCTAACAGTTTAAGTGGTACAAAACAAAAATATGTGTTACGTATTAAAATCTATTTTTATTTAAATCTACTTTTATTAAAATCTATTCTTTTATTAATTTTATATTAAAAAAATTTCTTCTTATACTAACTGCTTTATGAGTTCATAACGCTTTTTTACGGTTGGTAATTAGTAACAGTAGAAAAAAACGTTAGTAATTGAAAAACTAGTATGTTAGGAAATTATTATTTTGGTGTAGTGATATGCAAATGGATTGTGGCCAACTAAAAATAGATAAAATTTTAACTAAACTAAATTATACTTAAATATATCAATTATTTAATTTTGGCTCTTTAATATATATTGTATTATTTTTATTAATAAAATGATAACTTTAATATTTTATTTTCACTTGGACTTTTACATTTTTTGGTCGTTAGAGCTAAACCTAAGAAAAAAAAATCAAAATATTCTACTCAGATATTATATTTTAAAGAACCAATCCTAACTCTATTCCTATTATTGTCCACTCTCCAACCAACCGTGCAATCAACACTAGCATATACTTCTTTCGGCCAATTTGAATTCAATCAAATTGTATCAAATTTTAATCAATATTTTATGACACACAACATGTCTCTATCATTGTTTAAACTAAAGATGACTCCTAATTATTGTGTCATTGTTAGTCCCACATCTTTTCTTTCTTACACAAAAGATGACATCCATAAAAAAATTTTAGGACCCTTATCTTTTTAATCGTCATCTTAGTATACGTTTCATGACATTATTTTTTTTAATGTCATTGATTAAGTTATCAATGACGAATATTTAATGGGCTGACATTAAAAATATCATCAATGACATTTTTTTATGAGTGTCATTTATTGAGTGTCATTGTTAACGATTTTTGTCGTACGCTGCTCCGAACGCAAATCTCAGACCGCCTTTGTTGTGGAACACCGTCACTATCAATTAATCCGACATATGCACCATGTCGTCCTTCCAGCAGCTCGAATCCCATCGGATCCAGATGTGCGTCATATCGCATATTTGAAGATTATGAATTTGCTTCAAAGGTTCCGGAGTTCTTCTTGCCATCATCTTTGGAGACTTGATCTTCGTCTCAAGAGGGCTACTATACTACACTTTTCTCTTCTAATAACCTCTCTGATTTCCTTCCATCTTCCCAACGAGCATGTCCCCTCATATTCCAGGACAGTATCTTCATTAAATATGAGTTCGTTCCCTGTCTACTCCACCTGAGTTGATAATCGGCGGGATATTCAACTCATTACTTGGCATTTCCATGGAGATACCTGCCATGTCTCCGTTCGTCGACCCCAACTTGTAGGCCTCTAACCATCTGGGGTTATCTGCGGAAAGTTCCTCCAGACATGTCATCCTCGTAAGCTCTGGCCTCGCTGTATCCTTATTAGTAATCCTTGTATGCCTCTTATGGCTACTCTGTGTGGCCCCTCTTGCTATCTCCATCTCTGTACAGGAGATGTGATTCGCTTGGCCATGCAATCTTTGCAACCTTCTTTCTGTCGGATTACCCTTGTTAGTGCCGGGGCACAATTTTTCGATGGAAAACTGAGAAAATGAAACAATTGTAAAAATAACGTTTCAAATCAATACTTCAAGGAAGGTGATTCTGAATTACAAGAATCTAAAGAAATTTCATAATCAACAGCAATCAGATCGTAGTACTTCTAAAAAGAAGATACGATCAGAATTACTGGCAGCAACGAAGAAGGTGACTGGCGAAAGATGGAAGAACTCCTGCTGGGATGAATAATCATCGTTGCTCAAAGCTTTATTCGCCCTACACGAACAGCTTCCAGGAACCAGCAAGTTCGTCGAAGAACTTGGAACACTCCTGCTCTTCTGAATCCTCGGATGGACACGAATTCTCGTGCAAAAGCAACGCTGGTGCGGCCCCTTTCCACTCTCTCTCTTGAAGGCTACTGGAAGATCAGAACTGTGTTAAAGGACACTTCTGAATTCTCTGTTTACTTGTGTTAAAAAATGCTTCGTAAACTTTCTGTGGTGGCTTCTCTTTCTATTCTGTCATTTGCCTTGAGAGAGAGAGGATGCCTTATATAGGCCCTGCAGCAACTGTTCGGTTGCCACAAAGTTAGGGACGTGGTAAAAACCATCCCGAACATGTAGCAACCGCCCAGAACATGCATACGCACGTTCTGCTGTAAGTTGCGTCAACTGTGCGTACCCTGCGCTTCCTGTACTACGCGCACTGATCCACTTGTGCCAACCTGCGTGCACTGTGCCACTGAGCAACCTGCACAACCTGCGCCACTGCGGACTGCGCAACCAGCGCAGCCAGCGTACCCGGCACAACCTGGTGCACAACCTGGCGTGCACCCTGGCCGCACAACCTGTACGCAACCTGTGCGCAACCTGGCACGCAACCTGGCACACAACCTAGCGTGCACCCTGGTCGTACAACCTGTGGCGCGCAACTTGGCAACGCAAGTGGCTCGCATATTGAGCGCAACTAAAGCGCATTATGCGCCTAGCGATGATGCTGACGTGCTATATGCAAAGTGCGCCAACAAAATGCCTCATGCGCCCATGAGCCCGAGTCCGAGTCCGAGTCGCTAAGCCCCTACGGGGCTTAGCTCCCATGAAAATAAATTTTCCAAGGGCAAAAAGCATGAATACTTTAATTGTTGATTTTAGCCTTTTTTTCATTAGAAAAATAATCCCACATGGCAAACCCATGTGCACCTCCACACCACATGTGCATCTCCAATAATAGCAAAGCTAATATATAGAGATACAATCTCTTTGTTTTTTTCGATATGGGACTAAAGTTCTTTTCTAAAGAAAAAAACCAAAACTCCAACAATCCCCCACATATCTCTATATATGGGAATAAGTGTTCCCTACAATAACTGTCCATCATGCATTAGGAGAGATGTCGCTGACGACTTGAATCTTTCCATATGGGTCAAAAATCAGACTATAATACAAGAATGGACTAAGTCTTGAATTCTGCATCATAGCTGAAATTATTTCCACTCACATAATGTAGTTACATGTGCTTCTGGCTACACATTAAAGGCCCTGTGCCAGCCTAGTTTCAGTGTATAATTTTGGGCGTCTACAAGTTTACCCTCAAGAGACGGCCTGATATCTTTTTGTCCATACACTATAGGTGAGTTTATTTTAAAGAGACATGGCATGAACCGCTTTGCGCTTCCCTTGCGGTGCTATGCCGCCATGACATGGCTTAAAGCCGAGGCCTTACCCCGTACCGGGAACCTCATCGTAGTGTCATACTACAGCAGCATGAGGCAACCGCCTCTTTGTAGTGCCAAACTACCCAGCATGAAGCCTTAGGCTCCCTTGCGGTATTACGCCGCAACGACATGGCTTGCAAGGCCGAGGCTTTATCCCTAACCGGGTACCTCATCGTGGTGTCGTGCCACTGTAACATGAGGAACTCCTCCTCTTTGTAGTGCTGACTACACCCCTCTTTATTTTTAACATACAGCATTAGGCTAACTGCCTATTTGCGGTGCTACGCCGCTGTGACTTAGCCTGCAAAGCTGAGGATTTATCCTATTACAGGGCAGTACCCCACATATAGGAACTTCATTGTGGAGTCACCCCACTGTAGCATGGAGTTTCACTCCTTGTAGTACTGCTCTACCGTGCCTCTTGTAAAGCACACCCGGCATTCACTGTGCCTGAGAACTCATTAAGGCAATTAAGCCAACCTTCCCACAGGAACCGTTTTCCACAGAAAACAACAGTAGACAACAGTGGTTATAGGTCCGTAACCTCTCCATGCCCAATAGAACATATACCCACCATTCCTGATATTCTTCCGATTAGTGGTCCTCCCTTGAACCAAAAGTTATATGCCTAGTAGATAAATCTTTGAACTAATAACATAAAACTTTATGGTAGGAATACAATAATACAATATCAGAATGCCTTCAAGCCCATTTTACAAGCTGTGTCATCGACCAGCTGGCGCTTGAGGCCCTTGGTGAACGGATCCGCCAGGTTCTCCTGACTCCGAACATCAATTACTGTAATAATATCTCTCTTGATAAGATCGTGTACTGCCATGTGCTTCAACCGCACAGTCCTCTTCTTCCCATTGAAGAGGTCATTTGATGCCACCGCCGCAGTCGCCTGGTTGTCGCAGTATATCGGTATCGCCGGTATTTGTGCCCCAACCATTGGAAGATCATACATGAGCTCCGGAAGCCATTCTGCTTCCTCGGCTGCGGTATCAAGTGCAAAGAACTCAGATTCCATGGATGACCGCGAGAGCATAGTCTGCTTCTTCGACTTCCACGATATAGCAGCTCCATCCATTGTGAAAATAAATCCACCTGTGGACCTCTCGCTCTCCATCTCTGAGCACCAGCTGGCATTACTGAAGCCTTCCAATACCGGCGGATCTTCGCTGTAGTACAGTGTATATGTCTAAGTCTTCTTGAGATATCTCATAACCCGTTTCACAGGTTTCCAGTGTTCAGCACCTGGGTTGCTCGTGAAACGACTCAGCATTCCCACGACGAAAGCTATGTCAGGCCTTGTGGCAGTACTAGCATACTTTAAACTTCCGATTACGCTTGCATACTCTAGCTGCCTGACGCTTTCCCCTGAATTAGGCTTCAGCTTCACATCACACCTGTACGACGTATCGATCCCTGGAAGATCCCGATACCCATAACGAGTGATCATTTTCTCAATATAATGAGACTGTGATAACGCTAGTCCAGTGTCTGTCCGGATAATCTTGATCCCTAAGATCACATCAGCTTCCCCCAAGTCCTTCATACTGAACTTGCTCGAGATGAACCTCTTTGTCTCCGTGACACAGCTCATATCCGTACCTAGAATAAATATGTCGTCCACGTACAGACAAATAATCACACCTCTTCCATCAGCGAACTTCGTGTAAACACACTTGTCCGTCTCGTTGACCATGTAGCCATTTGACCTTATAACTTTGTCAAATTTCTCATGCCACATCTTGGGAGCCTGTTTAAGACCGTACAAAGATTTTATCAACTTGTAAACTTTGTCTTCAAGACCCTTGACGACAAATCCCTCTGGCTGTTGCATGTAAATCTCTTTGGTCAGCTCGCCATTTAGGAAAGCCGTTTTCATATCCATCTGATGTATTACCATCTTATGTATTGCTGCGAGAGCAATCAATATTCTGATAGTGGTCATCCGGGCTACTGGAGCATACGTGTCAAAATAGTTAATTCCCTATTTCTGAGAAAACCCCTTGGCTACCAACCTAGCCTTGAACTTGTCAATAGTTCTGTCTGCTTTCATCTTCTTCTTGAAGATCCATTTACATCCGATGGGTTTCGCTCCTTCAGGAAGATCAACCAACACCCAAGTGTTATTTGAGATGATAGAATCAAATTCATTGTCAATCGTCTCCTTCCAGAAAACCGCGTCTCTGGTCTTCATCGCCTCATCATAGGTAAGCGGATCTGCTTCCACATGATAGGTGACAAAGTTACTTTCGAAGTCCTTTGGCCTCCACACTCGCTTCGTTGACGGCTCAGCGAGATCTGGTTCAACCGTTGTTTCAGCAACAACATCTTCTTGGACCACATCTTCATTGAAGACTTCAGTTTTCTGCGCACCCTCATTGTTCTTCGGTACATCCGCAAGAACAATATTCTTGTGCCTTGCAAATTTGTCTTCAAAATATTCTGCATCGCGAGATTCAATAATATGATTTGACTCAATATCAAGAAATCTTCGAGCATCACTCTTCTCGGCATACCCCAAGAAGATCGTCTTCGTAGTCCTTGTCCCAAGCTTCTGAATCTTCAGATCTGGAAGCTTGACATATGCCAGACACCCCCACACTCGAATGACATTCAAGTTAGGTCTGACCTTGAACCAGAGTTCATGAGGAGTAACGTCTGAAGTTGTATGAGGCACTCTATTTAGAATAAAAGTGGTCGTCAATGCAGCTTCTCCCCAGTAGCACTTAGGAAGACCAACAGTCAACAATATTGAGTTAATCATTTCTGTTAACGTTCTATTTTTTTCTTTGCTACTCCGTTTGATTGAGGAGAGTACGGAGCCGTAGTCTCATTGACAATTCCATGTTCTTTGCAGAACGATACGAATTCATGAGACCTGTACTCCCTACCTCGATCACTTCTTATTCTTTTGAGTTGTTGTCCAGTCTGCCGCTCAGCTTCGGCTCTGAACTCCTTGAACTTCTCGAATGCTTCGTCTTTAGCCTTCAGCAAGTAGACGAACACATACTTTGAGAAGTCATCGATGAAGGTTATGAAATACTTCATCCTGGCCTTTGTAGAGAACTGTTTGAAGTCACAGATATCGGAGTGTACCAACTCCAGAAGATCTGTACTTCGATTAACCCGAGGAAAGGGTTTTCTTGTGATCTTTGTTTGAGCACAAACTTCATATTTCTCTACCTTATCCCCACACTTGGAGATAAGTCCTAGACTAGACATTCTGTTTATTCTTTTACAATGAACATGTCCTAGCCTATTATGCCACAACTCAAGAGTATAAACAGAAGAAGTGATTTCATTAATCACATTAATTACATTGGACTAATTTACAAGCTAAATTTTGAACATTCCTTTGGTATAATAAGCTTTTTCGGAATATGTTTCCTTGATAGACATCACCATCTGGCCAGCATTGATGTCCATCCTGAGGCCTGTGTTGCAGAGTAGGCCTCCTGAGATCAGGTTCTTGGCGATAGCAGGTACGTGCTTCACGCCTTGAAGCGTCAGAGACTTCCCCGAAGTCAGCTTCAACACCACCGTCCCGATCCCGAGCACTCAGCTTGTGCCTGGTTTGCCATCATAACCACTTCAGAAGTAGGTGTATAGGTGGTGAACCACTCCTTACTGGAGCAGACATGGCAGGAGGCTCTAGTGTCTATCCACCAGTCAGAGTCAGTCCTTACCGTATCAACCTGCGCAATCATAGCAACAACGTCAGTGATCATAGATACCTTACTAGGCTCTCCTTGCTCTGATTGCTTGGTCTTTGCTTTGTATTCATTCTTGAAGTGGCCCTTCTTGCCATACTTGAAATAAGGCATCTGAGACTTTTCCTTCTTTCGCTTGAAAGAAGTCCCCTTCACGTTAAGATTGTTAGGGTCCTTCTTCTTGCTGTGGGAAGCCGCTTGCTTTTCTCTTAGTTCCTTGGTATGAACCAGATTGGCGTTAGCCAATTGCTTGGACAGTGTGTCCACCTTCAGTTGAGCCCGCATCTGGTCCTCAACATAGATTTCCTGTAAGAGATCTTCAAGGCTGATCTCAAGCTTCTTCCTATGCATGTTTGCATAGAACTTACTCCACCCAGCGGGGAGCTTTGAGACAATCCCTCTAACAACAAACTTGTCGGGGAGGGGCATCGCCTCGTCTTCTAACTTCTGTCGCAGCTTCAAAAATTCTTTAACCTGCGGCAACATGGACTTTTCGTCCTCAAAGAGCCATTTATGATATTTTTCAACCACAAATATCTTACTCCTATTTTTGTCTTCTTCGTACAGTTTCTCCAAAGACTCCCATATGTCTCTGGCAATTGTCTTCTTACTGTAGGATTCTGCTAGGGAATCCTCCATAGCATTCAGGATAAGCAGCCTGCAAATGCTATTTTCTCTTCTCCACTTGGCCTGAAGCTTAGTAGCCGCAGTGATTGCGGCAACAGGCCCAGTATCTGGAACGGTAGGTTCCTCTTCAAGAAGTACATGATCCACGTCTCTGAGTTGAAGAGTGAGATAAACCTTCCTCTTCCAGACTTGATAATGCTCTCCATCAAACTTTTCTAACTTATAAAAGTCAGTATTGAGGAGTGAAGCATTAACGTTTTTCATCGTAGCAATAAAGCTTTGAGATTGTTAGTGCCGGAGCACAATTTTTCGATGGAAAACTGAGAAAATGAAACAATTGTAAAAACAACGTTTCAAATCAACACTTCAAGGAAGGTGATTCTGAATTACGAGAATCTAAAAAGATTTCGTAATCAACAGCAATCAGATCGTAGTACTTCTAAAAATATGATACAATCAGAATTACTGGCAGCAATGAAGAAGGTGACTGGCGAAAGATGGAAGAACTCCTGCTGGGGTGAATAATTACCGTTGTTCAAAGCTTTATTCGTCCTACACGAACAGCTTCCAAGAACCAGCAAGTTCGTCGGAGAACTTGGAAGACTCCTGCTCTTTTGACTCCTCGGATGGACACGAACTCTCGTGCAAAAGCAACGCTGGTGCGGCACCTTTCCTCTCTCTCTCTCTCTCGAAGGCTACTGGAAGATCAGAACTGTGTTAAAGAACACTTCTGAATTCTCTGTTTACTTGTGTTAAAAAATACTTCGTAAACTTTCTGTGGTGGCTTCTCTTTCTATTCTGTCATTTGCCTTGAGAGAGAGAGGATGCCTTATATAGGCCCTACAGCAACTGTTCGGTTGCCACAAAGTTAGGAACGTGGTAAAAACTACCCCGAACATGTAGCAACCGTCCAGAACATGCAAACGCACGTTCTGCTGCAAGTTGTGC